>JAZHYW010005114.1:0-127827 GCA_037355805.1 Ixodes ricinus | reverse complement strand
AAAATTTATGGCACTGTACGCGCAAAAGCTTGCTTCGTTTTAAGCATAGTATTATGAGTGAACCACTGAAAGGATACTGCTTAAATCTAGTTCTTTGGAACATCTAGCAATACGTTTCGTAAGACTTTTTTATTTCCCTGGTGAGGGCATTGAGAACGAGAGCTTTCTCAAACAAAATACGACGGGGCAAGATAGCTGCCGTTCAAATATGACTGTGCTTGAGCCTCGGGCAACGTCTCCATGTTTAGCCTTCCCGGACGCTGAGTGAATGCGTCACAGGTTTCTGCTGTGGGAGCTTTGTCGAAAAATGTTCCACTTTTCACCTGCACACAGATGATGCGAGATCTCGCGGCCTCTGTGTTTGTCCTGGGCCTTTCATTACACACTGGTAGGTTTCAGCGTCTGTACGGCAACAAAGCGACCCAAATTTTGCAAATAAAACACGGGTCGTCGATTCCTCCCTTCGTGGAATATCAGACGCTTACAATTCAAGCTCGCGTTTGAGTTTGTGGCCCGCGGGACGCGATTTCGAGCAGAATGCCAACTTTTTCTTTCAGCTCCGCTGTGCGAATGCCGCCTCGTAGCAGACGAACTCCCGTCGTCTGCTCTCGCTCCTCGCCTGGGCGAGGCATGACGGGATTGTCGGCGCTAGAGAGCTCAAAGACAACGTACAGCGAGCGGCGTGAACGCTCGCCTCCCCGCGCTGTCTCGTGCTCTCGTGCACCGCCTAGGGATCGCGGGGGATTTTTCGTCAAAAGTTGCGAAGTTGAGCGCGCGCAGGGAGGAGGAAACTTTGCGGCGTTCTTTTGGTCACTCCCCCGCTACGTCAAAAAGCGAAGAATGTTTTGCTCCACGAGTTTAGCTACCCTGGAGTGCTTTCACAAAAATGTTCGAGTCTGATAGCGTCCTCACGTATATGCTTCCACTTTATGACAAAAAGCTCTGTTCCTCGAAACTTTCCAACACAAAAAACTGTAGCGAACAAGCGGGCGACACCATCGACACCGTAGAGCAACGTGCACCAACGCACGCACTGCGAACGAGGCAGGAGCCTCGCACCACGAGCGACACACACGCGACACAGAGTCTCCGATGGAACACGCCGGCAGGAACCCAGGCTCGTCTCATCTGCCATAGACATTAGAGAGTTTTAGTAGACCGTTTTCATTTTCCGCTCCGCTCTGAGGGTGCCAAACTGCGCATGCGCGGCCCGCTTCGCCGGAATGGAAAGCGGAGGTCCAAAAACGCGTTTTAGTAGACCGTTTTTCTTCAGCGTAAGAGCGTTTCGAGAGCGTTCGAAAAATTCGCTTGCGTAGCCCCACAAGTAGACGTTTATAGTACTAGTAAGACAAAAAAAACTAAACGTTAACACCAAGAAAGTGAAAGGGAGCGTGTTTGTAAAGGTAGTAAAAACGAAGGCGAGAATAATAAACACAAAAGAGTAGGCACACACCCGAAGAATATTAAGCTATAAAATATAAATATAATCGTTCCACCCTGTGTACGAGTGAAGCCGAAGGTATAAGCATGAGCATGTTGCTCTAAACGGTACTTGCACTGCACGAGCGCGCGTGCTGGTCAAGGACGCTGAAAGGCCGGCACTCGCTCTTGTAGCTTCTGCTCCACTCGAATTAAAACTGAAACAGATTTACGTATTCGAAGTAGAAAAATGAAAGAAAAGGATGAAGTTTGCGCATTGCGAGTACACCCTTTGCGAAGTACTTTGAGTACAAGTATAGTGTTGCACAAGGCTAGCAAGGCACCTGCACGATGAATCCCCGCGGTTCTCAAGGAAGGAGACTTCTACTAACGAGATTAAGCTGGCGAGACATCGAATCTATGATTTGTATCCCTCATGCCATGAAGCGCCGAAGCTTCCTTTCCGAACGCGGTTTGCTGGACATTGCCAACGTAGAAGAGAAAGCCTTTAGAAGGCAATCCCGCTTCCAGAAGGACCTGGCTGCTCTGCAAGCGGGCCTCCAAATCCCAGCACCCGACAGATCGGCGCAGTGTGTTGCCAATCTGGCGAGACGCTTTGCATGGATCTTTGTCGACTGGCCTATCGCAACCGTCTGTTCGAACTTGGATGAGCGTTTGGACGGAACTTGTCGGTGTTCTCCAGTATTGTGAACCTCATCGTGGGTCACATCAACGAGAGGTTCGGCCACCTGCTCGCTGACATGAACAAACATAGGTGGTTGACCCTGGCGAAACTGGAGCTGTGCTCACAGGTGAGACCCTGCATGATTTGTGTAAATTTCGCGTTTCCATTGTTTTTATGCACAGCTGCTCTGTCTGGTAAAAAGTTACTCTTTTTGATACGCCAATAATTTACGTATTTACTTTTGTTTCGGAACAAAAAAAACAAGGTGTACATGGGCAGTGTCAGGACAAGTCACGACGAGCGCGTTTGTAATCTGTGAGTTTTAGTAGGCCACTTTTATGAGCCCTGCTATGCTCTACTTTACGCTCTGGAAGAAGCATCGTCCCCACCGCGCTTGCGTGGCCCGCTCGGAGTTGGAGCGTATAGATAGCGGAGTGAGCGTGCGCTCCGCTTCACAAGTTGCAGAGCGGACTGCCCTCAGCGTCCTTAGCGTGATCGCTTAGATCTCAAGATGGCTGCTCTTACTCAATACGCGTCGATGTTCTTCACCTTGACCTGAGCTTGAAAGAGGCCGAATCAAGAAATAAAGCGTACGCCCCACGTGTGAAAAGTAAACCATTCCATTTGAGTTCTATGTAACACAAAGAGCAGAATCAAACTAACTCAGCAAGTATCACTTTGCAACCAGCACGGTGTCGGTAAAGTCGTCGCGTTTTTGTGGACCTTCTATGGCTATGCAGACAGATGTACAGGCGCGCGTGCTTGAACGCCGATTATGCCTGTGCACGCGTCCTCCTGTCGAAAATGCCACTGAAAGTTGACCACGAGCATAGCGCTCGCAAGCTGCACCAAAAGACCCATTCCTCTGAACTTTATTTATTCTTATTCGCTCGCAATTTCTGAATAGACCGATCTCACCAAGCGATGGGCGCATGCGTGACGCCGCCATAACTTTAGTTCACAAGAGGCAAACGGCAGTACACGAGAGTGCTCGTGCTGTCTCGTGCCCCACACGCGGAGAGCTCCAGCGAGGTTGTCGCACGTGCAGAAAGACTAAAGTTCCCTCGATGCATTGCGGCAGCGGTGGCGTAGTCAAACTGGCTGGTGAGATCGGTCTATTGTTTAACTTTCCTCCGGAAATGTTCGTCTTGAATTTCCTTGGTAGATTTAGAAAATATTAGAGACTTGAATGCAGCCTTTTTAAAAGTGCATGCCATGCTGTCACTATTCTTCGAGGCCGCCTTCTTTTGGCCAAGCGTCTTGGGAGCAAGAGAGCTGCGTCATTGTTTGTCGCGGATGCGAGTATAAATGTACTAGACACGAATGCTGCGTCAATGCTGGATATGATCTCGGTTCTAGTCACAAGTCTCGCACTAAAAGCGATGCCCAAAATATGGCGGCCGAATATGCTACCCGGAGGTGTTTTGAAAAGAGTTACCAAAAACGGTCGAAAGAATATTCCACGTCAAGTTTTTCCGGTGAAAACCAGACAGGCATAAACAATGCAAAATTTAACAAACACAACACTGGACTTCTAAGCAAGAGCGGTAGACTAGAACGCTTTTCAGAAGTTTCGTTTTGAATGCATAGTTTGACGGCCTCAGAGCTTAGCAAAATTAAGAAACAACTATACCTTTTTTTTTTAATTTACGATACACATTTTTTGCAACCCTACCATGGAAACACTTTATCTTATATGAGTAACAAGTCCCATATCACATGTTTTGGTGGTGTTTAAGTACTGCCGTGTTGTAAGAGTGCTATTTGTTCTTTTTATTAGGCCATCAAAGACAAGGAGCACCCCTGGAAACTGTTGGTGTTTTGTTGACCCCACAGCACGCCCATATGCCGTTCATCAAAGAACCAGAAGCCATACTTTTCTGGTCACAAGAGGGTGCTCGTCGTGAAGCACCAGGCAGTGATGTGCGCAGACGGCATAATTTGTCAGCTGGACGAACTTTACGAAGACCATGGTCATTTTTCTTTTCTTTTTTTTTTCTTTGATATTAGAATGCGTAAACTGATCACAGTGAATCATATCCATGCTTTTGTACTGAGCGAAATACTTGACCAACTAGGCTGAAAGGCATCTAGAAATATCTTAATAAAAAAAGATATTTACCAACGACTTTCATTTTACTTTTTAGATGCGAGTGTGGATATTGCGTCTAATCAAAGTACAGTGTTTCTGTTGACTTCAGCATTGTAAAAGTAGCCAATGTTTCGTGACCTTCTGTTGCAAGAAAACACCGTAGCACAAGTGAGGATGAAAAAGGCACGAGCTTAAGCCGAAAAACGCACTTTCAAAAACACACAAAAGAAATGAAAATAAGTGTAGCCAAGCAAAATGGTTTCATGTCATCCCCCAAGGCAGATACATACACTGCGCTCCACTGTTAATACGAACAGGATAAAATCGCTTTTATTTGCAGTTTATTTCTTCGACAGCTATTGACAGAGCTAAAAGTATGTCGCTCAGATTAGTGCCCCAAACGAGCGCTTTATTCCACACCAATAGGTTGATGTCAGCCCCTCGAATTTAAGATGAAAAATAAAAACAGCAAGGTACCCTATCAAATTGAAGCATACGAAGGAAAAAAAAACACTTTATTGGGGAAAAAAAAGTAGAGATATAAATGGAGCACTCACTTTCGCTAATTAGCACTGTCTTGCTGCCTAAAGTAACCAAACAAAATATCTGTCCGTTTGCCGACTGCTTTAGGGTCATTCCATGTCAAACGTCCCAGACGTTGCGCTCGACCCCTTCCGATTTCCAAAAAAAAATTCATGGCTTTTTGCCCCAATGTCCGTAGCCATGCCCTGAAATATGTTTGGCGAAAAAAATTTTTGATCACGTGAGCGCGGTTTGAACTTTTAAAAACAGCGTGAAACTAGGCATCACTCAATAATTGATGAAAAATCAGCTTTTTAGTGAAAGACCTAGTAATATTTTTTCTTAAATTTGTACGGCTTTCGACTCACAATGTGGTTGGGCTTGTGAAGTTTTGTTTAATTTAAATATATTTTAAAACACTACAAAAATTTGAAAATTTTAACATTTTTGTTATTTTATTAAAAATATCTAACTGCTTCCAGGACTTGATATAACTATTTGCCGGATGCCCTGCAGGTATATAATCTATAAAAAATGTTTAAAACCGCTCAGTTAAATATCTCGCAGTAAACAAAAATCCTGAAGTTGCAAAAAAGTGCATTTTGACGCATAAACATCCACTTATTTCACCCTGAGGTGGTCCAAGTAAAAATACAAAATATAGTGCGTTTGGAAGAACAATCGATAATCTTTTGATTCTGAAAGATTAATCAAAGTAATTTTTGTTTAAAGCGAAAAAAACAATTTTTGAAGTTGAGCTGTCGCACCACAACCAACGTCGCTTCTTAACGCTTCTTCGCCGCACAGCACGCCACCTGCGACGATAGCTGACACGATTAGGTCCAAAGAAAGAACGGAGTTTTCTGCCGCTTCCCCTTGTCCGTCTTTCCGGCTGCAAGGGAAGAAACGGCGGGTATCGTGTAATAATCGTAGGTGCCGCCAGCGCGTTGCAATAGCAGGCCCGTTGTGCCCTTTGTACCCGAGGGCGGCTCGCAACGCGATGCCTAATACGGGCGGCATCAGTTGACGTGGACTTCTCCTTAAAGGGAAACGCGATAATATCGCCGCGAAATCTAGCTGTCACGCATACTGCGGTGAAAAGCGGAACTATTCAGCGACGCAAGAATTTGCCGTTTCAAATCCGATTTAAATACAAACGAGGCGTGAGCCTCCAACTGCGCGCGTTCGTTAACACCACATCGCCTCGTCGTATGAGATTGCCCGTTCACGGGGCTTTTGTGTTGCTGTCTACATCTGTCCTGACGTCGAGAAGAGAGAGTGATTGCGATGTGTACGCAAGAAACAGCTGGATTACTAGCGGATGCTCTTACCTGGCAGCGCTAAGCATTTGTTGATATCAAGACAGTGGAAGTCCACAGGAGGACACAGCCGCGCAAAACGGTCAAAATAGGAAAAGCCATAAAGCAACAAGAGTAGAAAAAAACCTCTTCCCACCAAGATGTACCCGACAACTCGAGGTCCTGCTTTCTACCTGCGTGCGCACACCGTGACACCATCGCACGCTTTGCCGGGCTCGACGGTGGCGTGCTGTGCAGGGAAGAGACGCAAGGAACGACGCCAGGTTGCGGCGCGAAAGCTCAACTTCAAAATGTTTTTTAGGGGCGAAGGCCCTAAAAACATTTTGTTTGGTGTTGCAGTTTGTTTGGTGCTTGCAGCGTCTTCTCAAGGCCTACTCCCAGCCCACCTCTTCAGGCCAGCGATTGTACCACCGGCCATTCGAGGTTTCCCTGGCCCCGGAGGGGCTGTTAAAAATGGAACCCTCGGCAACCTTCTTCCGAGTTTCAACGCTGCGGAAGCGAGTCATGAATCTGTCCGGCACCGTCGCCCGCCTGTCTGTTCCTGCACGAAACGAGTCCCGACGAGTTCAGGGCCGTCGGCCGCCTGTCTGAGCCTGCACGAGACAGGTCTCAGCGCGTCCGTGACGTCAACGGGACGTGTGTGTGCGTGGGGGTTGGTGCGCTCAGGAAAGGGAGAGAGGCATGACCTAACTGCGGAGAACTTTGGCTACGATGCACTTCTGGCTACGACGCGGCGGGCTTGTACGACGCACTTGACGGCGGGTTGCTGCTGCGCACTTGCTGCCCTGGCGGGGAGTGAGGGAGAAAACGGACCCTATATAAGGCGGAGCGTGAGGCTGCTCCGTTAGTTCTCTCGGATTTGACGACTGTAACGCAACCGGTGGCAATCAGTTCGTCGAACGACGTTTCATGGACAAATCGTTTCGTCGACAGTGCGATGTTTCATCGACAGATCGTTTCGTGGAAACGAGCGCCCGCTCGTTTCATCGACAAACGTTGCGACGTTTCGTCGACAGCTCGCTCTGCCAGCCTGCCAGCTCCGTCAGCTGCACCTCCTCGCTATGGTGGCCTCTGCGCCTGCGCGGCACGCGGCCTTGTGCTGGATGGATGGATGGATGGATGAAAGATGGACGACTGGGCCAAGTAGGGCGAACCAGTGCGCAGCCATCTTGCCTCACCGACTTAAACTATCTATTTTTTTTAAGCGCAGCTTTTCGGCGTCTTTTTTCGGCTTGAGCGGCGTCGCCGGCGGCGTAACCGCGCGGTGCATTATGGGAGATGTCCCATAATGCACCGCGCGGAGCCCTCGTGACATCCCCTGTGGCGACACAAGCGTCTTGCGTGGTGCATTATGGGACATTTCCCATGATGCAAAGCGCGGGGAGGAGGAGGAGGAGGGGAGGAGCTTGAAGGATGAGGGGAGGAGGAGGTGGAGAAGGAGGGGAGGAGCTTGAAGGATGAGGGGAGGAGGAAGCAGGAGGAGGAGGAGTAGCAGGGAGGATGACGAGGTGAGGAGGAGGGAGGAGGAATATACCCTCCCCTCAGTACCCTTCCCTCCTCCACCTCAAGAGGTGCGCTCTAATTCGGCGTTACAGGGTTTCATTTTTTCCTGGGTGATTTCAGATAAGATCGACCAAAAAGTCAATCTTATTTTCTGCTTTCTTCTTTTAGAGCGCAGCTCTTACGCGGCCGTTTCCGGCCTGAGCGGCGTCGCCGTCGCCATGCCGTCGCCGTCGGTAACCGCGCGGTGCATTATGGGCAAATTTTCCCGAAGGAACCCGAGGTCCTCCCGAAAGACCTCGGGTTCCTTCGGGAGGACCTCGGGAGGGCCTCGGGTTCCTTCGGGAGGACCTCAGGAGGACCTCGGGAGGACCTCGGGTTCCTTCGGGACCTCGGAGGACCTCGGGTTCCTTCGGGAGGACCTCAGAAGGACCTCGGGTTCCTTCGGGAGGACCTCGGAAGGACCTCGGGTTCATTCGGGAGGACCTCGGGAGGAGCTCGGGTTCCTTCGGGAGGACCTCGGGGGGGGGGGTCACGGGACGATGACCTCATCAGTGACGTCATCAACGATGATGACGATGACAATGCAAATGCCGATGACGTCATCAGTGATGATGACGATGCGGATGCCGATGACGTCATCAGTGATGTCACTTGTGACGTCATCAGTGATGATGACGACGACGATGCGGATGCCGATGACGTCATCAGTGACGTCACTGGTGACGTCATCATCACTAATGACGTCACTGATGACGTCATCGTCACGTGACCCCCAGGTCACGTGACCCCTCCCCCTCCCCCGAGGTCACGTATCCCCCAGGTCATGTGACCCCCTAAGGTCACGTGACCCCCTCCCGCGAGGTCAACTGACCCCCCCCCCAGTACTCTTCCCTCCTTCTCCTCAAGAGCTGCGCTCCAATTCGGCGTTACAGGGAGTTGTAAACGGCTTTCATTTTTTCTTTTTTTTTCCAGATTACCGATTGCACCGATGTCGGAACTTACGATTTGAATGGTTTCGCTCGTGTCTTCGCCCGAACCTTTGGGGAAGCGTTGTCAAAGCCGGAAAGTTTTGTTCTCGACCACTGTCCTTTCTCAAATTAGATTCTTCAAACATTCAATAATGTGCGCTGCTCCTGAGGGCTACGCTTTCGGCAGCATACGTGATCGAGGCGCCTGTACGTCATCGAATGCAACCCTTCACGGGCTGGCCGCCGGCACTCCGACCGTTTTGACGAAGTGGCAGGGCCGTTTCCAGAGCAAGTGTATCTTTCCGCGCGTCGCGTCTTTTGGTAGAATCCTCAAGAGCCATCTGAACATAGCATAGATAGTCCACACGTCAAAACACTAAAGCACTTCATAAAAAAAAATTAAAGAAAAACGAGGCTTTTTTTACGGTGCACACAGCCATTCTATCGTTGAAAATGGCATAAATCGGTTTTTAAGCTAATTGGCACCTGGTCTTAGCCGCTAGCACTAAACTTTGGAGGAGACGGAGCATTCGGTTACACGTAGTTTACTTTTACGGTTATAAAACACGGTTGTTTTTTGCTCCAAACACCAAGTATTCAACGTACTGTACTTAACCCCCCCCCCTTACCCCTACCCCCCCCCCCGCATACAATTTTTAGACTGTGGCAAATTTAGTTTCTGGATATCAAATAACACAATAGTTCTGCATATGTTATGTCTGTACTCAAATTTTGCATGCACATAAACCAATGCGTTACCAAAGAACATTATATTTAGCCGCTCTTTTATGCAAAGAACTGGGTCACGAACTTGTCGCAGGTATTTCTCTACTGGCATCAATAAAAAAACAATTGAATGTCGCATCTGAGCAACAGTCGGCTGCTGCCGACAGATCTCGTCTAGTGCTACTCCCGCCTCCAAGGCCTTGGATGCGGCGGCTGCTCGAGAGAAGGTATATAATGCATTAAGTTGTACATTTGATATCAACTATGGTTTACTTTGTATAATAAGACTAAACTTGGGGTAATGTTTTATTTATCTATTACCAATTCTCTTTTTTTTTTTTTTTTGCATCGCATTGTAGCGTTTTTTAGGTTTATTCGCGAACACCGTGTTCGCGGGAGTGCGAGATTCATTGTTTTTCGTGCTTTTGTGGTTTATTTTTATTTGACATTGTTTACAACCCCTTTCTTCTGTAATGTCCTTTTTAAACCGCCTTTAAGGATAAATGATGATGAAACAAGTGCGACTAAAGTGTTTTTTCGCGTATAGGTCGCAGTAGCCAGTAAAACACTACATCACTTTTCCTTTTGAATAATTGAGGCTAATGTATATGTTTAATTTAAATTTAAATATTAGGGTTGTAATGTAGCAATAAAACACTACAAGTTGTATTTTTGTTTAAAAATAACCAATGTGACAACAACAACAAAAAAATCAGCGTCTACGCCCTCTCCCGCAAGCCATCATTGGATCGAAGTTTTGTTTTGCGCCTACGCTTATTTTTCTCCGCCACTTTTCTTCTTCCAGTAAGTTTCGGTTATATGAACGGGCTTCGGAACTTGCAAATATCCGAATAGTCCGCGCGCAAAGCCCTATGCGCTCTTGCTTATTCCGTGTGGCATGGATGAGAGCGAGAGGGTAGCGCAGTTGCTCTCCTTGGAGAGCAGCTGCGTTAGGCGACTGGAGAGCAGTTGCTCTCTAAGGTCGTCTTTGTCGTCTGTTACAACCGCTTGTACCATGAGTTTCCGGCATTTATTTCGGCGCCGCGGGAAAAAAAAGAAAAAAAAAGTTTGTCGACGAAACGTTTTAGGGTGGTGCTGTCCACGAAACGATTTTCGACGAAACGTCACAGTGTCGACGAAACGTGTGTCCATGAAACGTGTGTCCATGAAAAGTTGTCCACGAAACGTAATTCCACGAAACGAGTTTCGACGAAATGATAGGGACCCGCTATCGCAACCATGTAATTAAACCGTTCGTTACGTTACCAATTCTCCCACCTCCACTGGACCCCTGGGTTCTTCACTTCGGGGAATGGTCGTCGTCACGAGCCAGGAAGCTCCCGGACGTGCGGCTCAAACCCCGCCTCTAACAACCTGCTCTCTAAACAACTTACGACTAATTTGATATGTTTTTCTCGCCTGCCCAGCTTTGTTTCTTTATTCTCTGCCTTCCTTCTACTCCCGCTGTTTTCGCCCTACGGACGCAGTCATTATAAGCACTGTAAAGTTGATCAAAACTGCGGCACCGTTTCGTGGCATGACTAGGCTCTAAGAAATCTGGTTCGTGTATTTGTCCGCAAAACACTTGGGAGAGTCAATCATTGCAATCTGCGGAGGTGGGTTCACGCAGCTGCGACTACTTACGACAGTTTGCCTCAAAATATCGTAAAAACCCTTACGACGAGAAAACAGATTGGCGCCACCTATCGGCTAGCCATAGAACACCGGGCCTTTCAGTATATTTCCTTTAGTTTCGTTCATGATTCTTTTTTTTCTTGGCTCTAAATTTTGACATTGTAATAAACGACCACTTCTCTGTATATAGTGTACGTACATTTGGTCTCGCAAATACCGCAAAACATTCGCTTTAAAGTAACGGAATTGCAGGGTCACGTCATAGATGGCGCCGCCGTACCAATGTGTTCTCTCGTCGCAAGAGATCACAAGAACTCGGTCGTAAGCAAACGCACGTATGTGAACAGACCTTCACGCGGCTCACAATACCTTGGCCTAACAAACAACAGTCTGCGTTGAGACACTGAGCATTGTGAAACGTCGTGCTCAGTGTCACAGCGCAGTCTATCGGCCTCGTCATTGGTCGAGTACCCTCCATAGATCGCAGCAATTAATTCTCTCGAGTTCTTTGCGGCAAAGAAAACGCTTCAGACTGCTTGGAGTGCATCTACGCAGCAGACCAGACACGATAGCGCCTTGACGAGACAACGGTGTGCCTGGACACTACTTACCCAGTTTGACCCTTCAAGATAAGATACCTAAGCACGGAAGTCAGGGATACTGAAGAACTGAAAGGACAGAGATGCCCCCACGGTATCACCTACGAGTCAATATTATCAGAAGGCCAAAAGCGCTTCCGCGTAGAGGGCCGTCCACACCACCACGTGTGAGGGATCTACCTGACGTATACGTCTTTGTTGGTGGACGAAATATGATGTTTTTAACAGTCGCATGTGGTGGTTTTCCTAATTGTTTTGCACCCATGACTCTTGGGAACGTTTTTTGCATACCCTAAAATGTCACATGCCCCCCCCCCCCCCCCTCCCCTTTTTTTGCAAAAGAAATATATCAGTGTATTCGAGGAAAACTTTCTGTGGCTGTGCAATCAAAGGTACAATAGCGCGTGCTTGGGCGTCGTTTAATTCTGTGCACGCGCACTCCTCTCATCGCAACTGTCGCAGAAAGGTCACCGAGTAGAGATATATAGGCGTTTTCTCTTTCCTGTCGCCCTCAGTTCCGTGGGTTTCGCATCTGGTATGCTGGACGAAAAAAATAGTAAAACATGTCAACATGTAATATGCGAGAAAGGATAGGCGAGGGAAAACAACGATGCGGGACAATCACGCATATGTGGTAAACACCTTCCAGCGGCGTGGAGAGGTCAAAACAATGTTTTACCGCGTACCAGAAGTAACGACATTCAAGATGGCTGCGCCCTTGTGGAGACGGTGTATAGGATGGCACAAGCGGATCTTCGGCTATAAAACGAGCCGGAAATATTGGCGCCCAGCGCCCACAGAATGCCCAAACCTTTACCGAACGTGAACGGAGCTAGTCAGTTTCACCGCGTGAAATTTCAAAGCGTAGTTCGGTTGCCGTAAAAAATGAGAATGACAAACTTGCCGCGGTCGGCGTGGGGCGCGTTCGCAGACGACCGAGTTAGCCACGCTATCTACTTGTGGCGCCATCTCCCAATAGGCGCAGCCAGCAGACGACAGAGTGGAAACCACTGACAGCAGCCGGGGGAAAGCAATTGCAGTGTAACAATGGAGGTGTCCACAAGAAAATGGGACACGACAGAGAGTAAGGTTCCAGCAGGTACAGCGACAGGGCCGGATGACATTGCCATGGGTGTCATAAAAGACCATGGGGAAAACAAGCAAACTAAAATTACGAGATTTGATTAACCAAATAATTATTGGAGGAGATGAACCCAACAATTAGAAACGAAGCAAAATGATACATATATATATATAAAGGCAAATGAAACAAAGACAAAATCAATTCGTACGGCCTGATAACAGCCTCAGTTTTATACAGATTACCTTCGCAGATATTAAAGTGAAGAATGCGAAGAATGGACGAATGGGCAGAAGGAATGCAAATTCTTAGCGAGCTTTAAAATAAATTCCGAAGAAACAGAACACGGGAAGATTACATATTAGACATCATTCAATATATAGAGATAGCAATGAAGACTCAAAGACTCCTATGGTTAGCTTATTTGGACATCAAGAGAGCGTGCGACATTGTGAACTAAAAAACAATCTGGGTCAACTGAAGCGGTATAGCTTAGATGCAAATCTGATTAGATTTCTGCAGCAGGTGTACACAGACAATTAAGTAGTGAAACATGGGAATCAGATACTACACAAGAAGCAGCAATAAAAATAGCGTTCACATAAGGTTGTCCACTGCCACCCCTGTTCTTCATTGTCTACTTCAGTGCAATGAAAAAAAAATGGATCGGAGCAATTTGATTTTGATGCCATTTGTACGGGAAGGAGGGAGAAATGTAATACATGTAATTCAAGGACTTATGTATGAGGGCGACATAGTACTCGTGGCAGTTAACCGCGATACATTACATAAACTGGAATATATGGAGAGGAAGGGGCAGCTTGGGCCTCGGTTTTAGTAGTGACAAGTAGCGAGTCATGGCGTTTAAAGGGACACTGACACCCCCAAAAGTTTTTTTTTCATTTTTTGCCAGGCGCTTTATTATGGTGTCGGAGGACTACCCAATTAATATTTTGCAACAGAGTAGCGTATTTTTAATAAAGCCAAAAAACGCAACTGCGCGAAACCGAAACTGAAACGGAGTAGAGAGGGTAGCGGGAGTGGCGGAAGTCACGTGGCTACACCCGACCGTGCGCTTTTTTTTTTTTTCTTTTTTTTTTTTCCCCTCGGCGTAGCAGACGACATGCGGCGTTAGCGGGCACTGTTTGCGATTCTTTTGCAGTTATGTTTGTTCCGCTCGCTGTTCTGTGCTCCAAGATGAGTTGTTTTGTACATTGAGGAGTTGGAGATGAGTAGCGAGTGCCCGTGGTGAATTTTCATGATCGGCTCCGAAAAGAATACACCCAAGATGTTGCGTGAAGAGCTGGCTCACATGTCCTGCATCCGAAGAAAAGTGGCGTTGTGCGACAGAGTTTCCGAAATATCAACGGGATCGGGACCAATGGCTGGCTGCAATTCCTGTAGAACATTTACGGGCACCTCGGAAAGTGGACGCTACCTGATTTATATGCTCCTTGCATTTTGTGGAAAGTGATTCCATTGAGTCTCAGCTGGTGTCAAAAGAAATCCCATCCCCATTTAATTCAGCGACGTTTCGTCCACAACATTTGTTTGATAATTTTTGTTTGTTTCTTCAGTAATAATTGTAAAAAAAAAATGTAAACATAAAAAAATGTCTGAAAAAAAAAAAAAGTGCCATCATTGGGGATCGAACCCGGTCCTGCCGCATGTGAAGCGGACGTCGTTCCCACTAATAGCGAGTTCGTTTCACACGCACTGGCACCGTTCGAGTTCTCTCCCAGAATGCATCGCACTCGCAGAGTGTTGCACGGAGAACTGGACTCAAACGAACTCGCCAAATGCACCGAGTGCAGAAGACTGATGCTGCCGCCATCTATGTTGTAGAAAAGGTACCGACCTCAAACCGAAACTAGCGCCTTTCTGTTCGGAGTGATCGGTGGGAATGCGAGAGTGCAGTCGCTACCAACGTTTATCTACAAACGTTGGTCGCTGCAACCTGTAGTTTATAGTTGCGATGACTTCAAGCAACTCGGCTGTCGTAGAGATAATTACAGACGGCGTAAATTTCCGCAACCAGCTGTCTACAAAGCAGCTGGTTGCGATCTTTCAATTTTTATAACCGTTTACACTGAAGAAAACTGATGATGCTATCCGAGCAGAAGCTTGATCCGTTTGAGCATGGTATTATGCGTGAACCACTAAAAGGGTACGGCTTAAAACTAGTCTGTTGGAATATCCAGCAAAACGTTTCGTGGGACTTTCGATTTCGATCGTCATTACAGGTGGATCAGATTTTAGCCTTGGTGAGGGCGTCGAGAACGAGAGCTTTCTCGAACAAAATACGACGGGGCAAGTTAGCTGACGAAGGTAAATGTTAAACATGATGATGTTGCCCAAGCCTCGGGTAAAGTCACTATGTTTAGCTTTCTCTGATGCTTATTGGCCAGTCAGAGGTTTCTGCTGGGGAGTTTTGTCGACAAATGTTCAATTTTTCACCCGCACACGGATGGCGATAAACATCTCGGGGGCCACTGATGCGTTTATTCTGAGCATTTCTTTACACACTGGTATATTTCAGCGTTTGTACGGCAACAGAACGACTTAAAACCTCCAAATAAAGCACGGTTTGTCAATTGCTTCCTTCATGAAATAGCAGACGCTCACAATTCAAGCTCGCGTTTGATTCCGTTGCCCGCGGGACGCGATTTCTATCAGATAATCTACTTTTTTTCCTTTCGGTTCCGCGACACATCGTAGCAGACGAACCCTCGTCGTCTGCTCCCGCTCCTCGCCGGCCTCGCCGGAGCGAGGCATGACGGGATTGCATTTTGGCGCACTCCCGATTTTCTCGGTGCAGCGAGTGCATGCACGCGTGGGGTGCCGCCGCTGAAACGAACTCGGAGAGTGCAACCACTCGTGGAGTGCCTGCCGAAACGAACTCGCTTTACGCCGCGAGTGGGCACGCGTGGACACGAGTGCCGTGAAACGAACTCGCTATATAGCCACGAGGAGATGCACGCGATAAGGGATGACTCTTCCTCAGTAATAATCAGCCGGTAAATTGTAAGCTCTGGAAAGTTTGCTGCCGATTTTTCTCTAGCAAAAGCACTCCCGGGTCGAAGTCGTGGAAGCACCACGTATTGGCGACATTCCGCACCTAGTAAAGAAATCGCACGCGTGCATATTCAACTCGAAGTAGACGCGTCGTGCTTGAAGTTTGCGCGAGCGATGTTCTTCAGCCACGAGAAGCGAGCGACGGCTCGGCGACGTCTTCGTGCAAGTCGGCTTGGTGGTCGGGCGTGTCGTACGGGATGAATACCAATTCTTTGATCAGTCCCCAATCTCTCTTTTAAAGGCAGACAGACTTCGCCGGTACCGCGAACGACAGTTCTGAAGTAGAGCCCCAGAGCCGTCGTCCGCTGCCATCGCCGTCCCCGCTAGAGCACTATATAGCTCCTACGGAGCAGAGTAGCGCAATCCTTTGATCCGCGTGTTTTGCCGACAACATGGCCGACAGAGCAGCTCGGCGCGAGTCACGTGGTACTCAGGGTTCCAGGAGGCGGCCCGCCCTATGGGAGAATACATGGAGATCGACGCAACACGGCTAATTAAAAAATAAACGGCGAGTTCACACTTTTCAAAACTAGTCTGTCGTGAAGTTGGTAAAGCACTAAACACTTTATCAAAGTTTTAATAATATCGGATGCGTGTGCAAATTTTGAGAAGGCAATTTCCAAGGCAATGGCGTTTGAAGCAGACGATTTTTGCACGCAGCGGAGATGGGCTCTTTGGGTTGGCCGGAGCGGGTCACGTGGATGCTGTGACGTCGCCGCGTCGTCTGCTGCATGATGCCGCTCGTGCAATTTTTAAAAACAAATTACGTCCTTACTTGGCACACAACTCAGCGCAAATGATTCTAAAATGTTCCTTTATTATGTCAAAAACTATTGTCGTTCCGTACATCTCCACAACATTGAAGAAACAACGATTTTCTCACGTTCCCCATGCATTTCTGACCGGAGTTGGAACCTCCGGGCGTTCGCCGCTAGTCGCCGAGAGACGGCGTTCTAGATTGCGCTACTCTGCTCCGAAGGAGCCATATAGTGCTCTAGTCCCCGCGAGTCCCACGATACGCGAAACGACGCACGCACAGAATGCTTCCGGTTCTCTGTGGAACTTTTTTTCAATCAACGTATTTGCAGCTTTTTAGAAGCCACAAAAAATTGGGTTTCATCTTTTTTTCTATTTTTAATATTGAGTGTGTGCCTTCAGTGACCAACGACTTTCATTAAATTTGGTGGTCGCATCGATGCACCTTTGAAAACGGCCCGTGACCACGGAAAAGAGAGTGAGCGAGACTCGAACCGGCCAGTTCTTGATCGGCGGTTTTCGGGCAGAAAGAAACCGAATTTCGAGTCGCAAATTGTGTTTTGGGTAGTTGGGCTCTCATATGTCATGTACAACTAAAAACCTCGGCGAGCATAAACACCCTGTCAGTGTCCCTTTAACGTCGAAAACGGGGAACCCTTGAAAATACAAAACAGCGAAATAGGGCCACGCAGAAAAATGCAAACATCTTGGAGTAGGGCTCATTGATGGAAACAAACATCTAGAGGAACATGAAGAAAATATAATTAGAAAAATCAGCAGAACCCATCCTTTGGGAATGATTATCTACGTTAATGCGAATAGCATCAAACGGTGCGGAGTTATGCGCGTTCGTCAGGTGGCCGGCACACTCTAGATACGCCAACCCACTCTTAGAGGCGATTCTAAATTTGTTGACACTTTCACAGCCCTGCGCACGATCTCCGCAGCCCAGCACGTGCGTTTGTGTCACTTAGGAAGGCGAGCAAAGCACGCGCCATACGCACAAACACTCAAAATGGTACCGACCAGACTTTCTGGCGTCTCAGCTAGTCTCAACCAACGGTACTCTAAACGGTTGTTTATATCTTTACCATAGGACGCGCCTTACAGCGCTGTCACACAGCTACTGGTGCGCGCGCGTTCCATGCACGAGGACGCATTCCGCTCTCGTGAGGGTGAGCACGGCCGCTACATCACCCTCTCCCGAGCGCGGGAGAGGGTGAGCTAGGGGCAGTGCTAATCCTCACGAGAGCGGAATGAGCCCCTCGTGCATGGAACGCGCGCGATTGTAAATATATAAACAGGTGTTTAGAGTGCCTTGAATGACTGCCTTCATAGCTCTGTGGTTAGCGCGTCTGCCTGCTGATCAAAGGGTCAACGGCTCGAATCCCCGCCGGCGCCGGTCTTTTTTATTTATTTATCGACCCGCGGCGTAAGAGGTTAGATAGCCAGATAGATAGATAGACATAGACGAAAAGTGCGTGAAGTATCCAAAGAATGCTATTCGCATTAAAAGGGAAAGAAATTCAGCCATTGTGAGACTCGAAGCACTATAGTTATATAATAGAAGAATGGATATTTGGGCGAGTTGGTGGGAATTCATCTTGGGACACAGCGCGAAAAACAGACGAGGACGAAGAAGAAACACACGGGACGAGCGCTGACTATCAACTGAAATATTTTAATAGGAAAACACATGAAAACGACCATTCATCTTTGGCAGTTCACCCCCCGTCTGCGTATTACGAGACACTTCATAGCAGCGTAATGGCGGTAACGTGTTGCTATCCCAAATCCAAAAACGCCACCTCACTGTCCAGCAGTGCCAAAGACGGTTGGCTGACACAAGAGGTTCCCGCCCTTTTTATTTGGTACGCCTCTACTATCTCTCTAGACACTTGGTCCCTGTGCTTGAACAAAACTTCAGTGTCACTCAATCTTGGCTCACACTTACAATCGCGACAATGCATTGCAAGATGAGAGTATGCACACCCCTTCAACGAACTCTGGTGCTCTCTTAAACGGATGTTCAAACAGCGCCCCGTTTGGCCAATATACACCCGCCCACATGAGAAAGGTATCCTATACACTGCTCCAACGGTGCATGATACGAACTGTGTGCCATGCTTTACAGTGCAACCATGACTACTCGGATTCTTCCGCTTACTAACACGCCTTTCTATGGCGGGGCAAATCTGGCTCAGCTTGTTTTTGGCCGAAAAAACGACACTCACACCGTATCTTGCTGCGATCCCCTTTAACCCGTGTGAAACGCGGTGAACGTAAGGAATGGAAGCCACCTTCTTTTTGTTATTCCCTTCCCGCTCAGCGCAGTTTGTTGCTGCATTGGCCCTGAAACTCTTCTTTACTTTTTCGCAGGCTGCGGTAATCACCGGATCTGGAAAACCTGCTTCTCGGAGCCTAGCTATTTGGTCTAAAACGCTCTCCTTCATTTTGTGCTCGCACGATTTTGACAGCGCATTCCGGACACATGACACAGCAATACCGTTTTTTATCAGCTTTGAATGGGCGGACCGGAAATCGAGCAGGGACTTAGCGGTTCTGGGATGGTGAGACCAACATACATGCTCATTGCGTAACATCGATACTGAGATCCAGAAACTGAATCTGGTGTTCTTTGGGGGTTTCGAAAGTGAATTTTAGTCCTAATCCTTGTTCAGTGAATGTCTTTAGCACGTTCTGGAGTGTCTGGCTAAAATTGGGTTTTTCTACGAATACAAGATAATCATCCACGTATCTGAAAATCCTTCCAGTAAGTCCCTCTAACTTGTCTTTAAGTGCTCGATCCACTCTTGCAAGAAAAATACTACTCAGTACAGGGGCCACTCTCGACCCAATGCACACTCCGGATTTTTGAATCCAAACTTTGTCTTGCCATCCAATACAAGGTGGACTTTAAATAAAAGGACAGTACTTCAAGGAAATCTTCGACTGTTACACCGCATTGAGATCTGAAGGCTATCTCCTCATTCTGGTCCAAGATACATTCCTGTACGCTCCTCATGAGGTCGTCGTGAGGCATAGAATAGTACAGGTCTTCAACGTCTATGCTGAAAGCACTGCAGCCTGTTGGGTTGTTTTCCTTCAGAAACTCAATGACAGCCAAGGAACTCGGGATGCCAAAAGGGTCACCTATTACCAGCGAGTCAAGGTTCCTTTGTAGGTACCCAGACAATGCGTGGAGCCAGGTGCCCTTTTCCGATACAATGGTACGAAACGGGATCTCAGGTTTGTGCGTTTTAGCCGCAAAGAATACCTCCAACATGAGGTTCTTTTGTTTCTCTGACACCTGCGGCCGACTTTCTGGTATCAAGGTCTGTGTCACGCCAGGTACCGGAGGAAGAAAAACCGAGATGCATAGCGGAGTGCGTGGACGTTATGGCAAGGACTGAAGGTAGGCCTACGAGAAGCCAAGCGCTGGGACCTGTGATAGAATATCTGGCCTCCCATCAGCTACGCGCACTGCTGTCAGATAAGGAGGGTTCTTTGTCATTATGCCAGAATCCATGTTCTCAGAGAAAGCGAGCATGGCGGTGCAGAAAAACTTTCGACAGAGTCTCCAAAAACCTTCAAAGGTTAAGGCACAAGCTGTGGAACTCCTCAATAGACTTGACCTCCAAAAAGTGGCCGCAGGTGTCAAGAAACAAAAGAACCTCATGTTGGAGGTATTCTTTGCGGCCAAAACGCACAAACCTGAGATCCCGTTTCGTACCATTGTATCGGAAAAGGGCACCTGGCTCCACGCATTGTCTGGGTACCTACAAAGGAACCTTGACTCGCTGGTAATAGGTGACCCTTTTGGCATCCCGAGTTCCTTGGCTGTCATTGAGTTTCTGAAGGAAAACAACCCAACAGGCTGCAGTGCTCTCAGCATAGACGTTGAAGACCTGTACTATTCTATGCCTCACGACGACCTCATGAGGAGCGTACAGGAATGTATCTTGGACCAGAATGAGGAGATAGCCTTCAGATCTCAATGCGGTGTAACAGTCGAAGATTTCCTTGAAGTACTGTCCTTTTATTTAAAGTCCACCTTTATTGGATGGCAAGACAAAGTTTGGATTCAAAAATCCGGAGTGTGCATTGGGTCGAGAGTGGCCCCTGTACTGAGTAGCATTTTTCTTGCAAGAGTGGATCGAGCACTTAAAGTCAAGTTAGAGGGACGTACTGGAAGAATTTTCAGATACGTGGATGACTATCTTGTATTCGTAGAAAAGCCCAATCTTAGCCAGACAATCCAGAACGTGCTAAAGACATTCACTGAACAAGGATTAGGACTAAAATTCACTTTCGAAACCCCCAAAGAACACCAGATTCAGTTTCTGGATCTCAGTATCGATGTTACGAATGAGCATGTATGTTGGTCTCACCATCCCAGAACCGCTAAGTCTCTGCTCGATTTCCGGTCCGCCCATTCAAAGCTTATAAAAAACGGCATTGCTGTGTCATGTGTCCGGAATGCGCTGTCAAAATCGTGCGAGCACAAAATGAAGGAGAGCGTTTTAGACCAAATAGCAAGGCTCCGAGAAGCAGGTTTTCCAGATCCGGTAATTACCGCAGCCTGCGAAAAAGTAAAGAAGAGTTTCAGGGCCAATGCAGCAACCAACTGTGCTGAGCGGGAAGGGAATAACAAAGAAGGTGACTTCTATTCCGTACGTTCACCGTGTTTCACACACGTTAAAGGGGATCGCAGCAAGATACGGTGTGAGTGTCGTTTTTTCGGCCAAAAACAAGCTGAGCCAGATTTGCCCCGCCATAGAAAGGCGTGTTAGTAAGCGGAAGAATCCGAGCAGTCATGGTTGCACTGTAAAGCATGGAACACCGTTCGTATCATGCACCATTGGAGCAGTATATAGGATACCGTTTACATGTGGGCGGGTGTATATTGGCCAAACGGGGCGCTGTTTGAACATCCGTTTAAGAGAGCACCAGAGTTCGTTGAAGGGGTGTGCATACTCTCATCTTGCAATGCATTGTCGAGATTGTAACTGTGAGCCACGATTGAGTGACACTGAAGTTTTGTTTAAACACAGGGACCAAGTGTCTAGAGAGATAGTAGAAGCGTACCAAATAAAAGGGCGGGAACCTCTTGTGTCAGTCAACCGTCTTTGGCATTGCTGGACAGTGAGGTGGCGTTTTTGGATTTGGGATAGCAACACGTGCCATTACGCTGCTATAAAGTGTCTCGTAATACGCGGACCGGGGGGGGAGGGGGTGAACTGCAAAAGATGAATGTGTCGTTTTTATGTATTTTCCTATTAAAAATATTTCAGTTGATAGTCAGCGCTCGTCCCGTGTTTCTTCTTTGTCCTGGTTTGTTTTTCGCGCTGTGTCCCGAAGAAGTTATATAATAGATGCGAAGTCTTCAGAGGTATATGGAAAGGAGCAATGGTGGCTGAACTGTCTTTCGGCAATGGAATACTGAGTATGAGATCAGAGGCTCAATTAGGAATGGAAATTCGATAAAAGAGCATGGGAAGATTACAAGTGGGGAGCGCATGGGACGCGTTAACAACTCGTTACCGCAAACACTGCCTGCATATATCAATCAATCAATCAATCAATCATTTTATTTCTCTTTCACATGAAAGATGGTAGCTGGGGCAAAAAGCTGCAACATGTGCAGCTTGACAAGGCCCCAGCTCCAAGACAGCAGCGCGCGTACAGGGCTTTGTTCAAAAAATCAAATCTAAAGTGAAAACATTCTTCAAGTTAAAAAAAAAAGAAAAAAAAGACAATAACAAGATTTTAATGTAACATATGATATCAATTGGCACAGTACACAATACAACACGAAGCCTGAAGTTCACAACTTTGACAGTATCAACATTAAAGCTTCAAATGGTAACCTATGGCTAAAATCTGTTTCAACATTTAACTTGTTCAAGAAAGATGGAAGCAAGTATGTAAGCGATGTCAGTCCATAGTTTGTCCGGGGGGTGGGTACACTCCACTCTTCACTTCGCCGTGTGTTGTAAACACTAGTATTTTTATTTAAATTTGCTATTTGTAGAAAACAACTATGTTTATTTTTTTGCGCTGTTTTATAAGATACTAGAAGGCGGTAGTGATGTAGGTGTGTTATCCTGACAACATTAAAACGGACAAAAAGAGCATCTGTATGGGAAAAATAGGACACATTTGCAACCACTCTTAGAGATTTTTTTTGCAGAATTAGAAGTTTGTTTATATTTTGAATGGTAGTGGTACCCCATACCAGGTGACAATATTGGAAATATGACTGCACGAGGCCGTGAAAAATTATTAACTTAACAAATGAGGTGAAAACTGTACGGTACCGGGATAGTGTACCAACCGCTTTTCTGGCTTTTTTATGTATGTATTCTATGTGCTCATTCCATGATAAATTATCTGAAAAGATTACACCTAAAATCTTGAATGACTTTACTATCTCGATTGCCTCCCCGGCTATGGTGATATTTGGGTTAGAATGAACAGTCACGTTTTTGGCTCGAAACAGCATGCACTTAGTTTTGTTTATGTTAATACGTAATCTATTTATTTCTGTCCAACTATGTAGCTGCGAGAGCATTTGATTCGCCTTTTTTTCGATATCGTCAGAAGTAGTGCCTTTCAAAAATAATGTAGTGTCATCGGCGTAAGCTATTACTGTGCATTCTGGAACACTGTGCTCAATGTCATTAGAAAATAGAATAAATAATAGAGGACCTAAAACACTTCCTTGAGGTACCCCTGTATGTACTGTTTTTATAGTTGAAACTGAATTATTGATTTTGACAAATTGTCTCCGTTCAGCCAGATATGACTTAAATAAATTGAGTACATGACCCCGAATACCATAGCATTGTAACTTTTGAAGTAGTATACTGTGGTTAACTAAGTCAAATGCCTTAGAAAAGTCGATATATATGGCTAATGTTAGTAGTTTATGTTCTATATTATTTATGATTACCTCTTTTTGGGCCAATAGAGCGGATTCAGTAGACCTTCCTTTTCTGAAGCCGTGTTGACTGTTCGTTAACAAGGAAAAATGCTCCAAATATGCCGACAGTTTACTATGCAGTATTTTTTCGAATCCCTTAGAAAAATTGGAAAGTATTGATATTGGCCTATAATTCCCCAACAAGTTAATATCGCCACCCTTAAATAACAAAACAACCTTAGCAATTTGCATAAGTTTAGGAAATACGCCTAAAGACATTGAGAGATTAAATATAAATGTGAGTGGTGTAGCCAAAAAGTCAATAACAAATTTAATCGGTATGATATTCAAGTCATTTACATCGTCTCCCTTGCTATTTTTTATGCTTCGAAATGCTAACATTACCTCATTTTCATCAGTGGGGCTTAAAAAAGAAAGAATGCGTGTTCCTTAATATGACCGCATGGGTCTTCACTATTTGCTATAGTAGGAGTGCTGGTGTCTAAGTTTACCAAGTAATCATTGAACGTATTTGCGAGTGACGTGCCAGATAGCTTTTGCCCACAGTGAACAATTTCTGTTAACGTGTCTTTGTGATCATGAGGCTTTAATACCCGGTTAATATTTTTCCAAAGTTTTTTTGGTTACATCTTAAAAACAGCACTGGTTACATCTTCAAAACAGTAACGGGTAACGTACCTACGCTACTTATTTCGAGTAACGGGTAACATATAGTTACGTTACTTGTTACATCTTCCCAAAGCTGAACAAAAAAAAACCACTTACTTTTTTTTGTGTTTCCATACTTCATTTTATACTTAAATCCAGATGCAGCCCGGCGCTACGAGCTGATGGGACCGATCAAACAGCATCAAAAGGGCGCCATCATGGTATTCGGCATGTTTCCGTTCGTCTTCTATTATCGCTGAACCAATCACAAACAGAAAATGCCTAGTGACTTGCGCCTTTAACGCTCCTTGATTGGTCCCCTTAGCTCGTAGCTTCGGCTGCGTCTGGACTTCAGCTGAAACGAAGTTTAAGTGCCGTCTATACTTATTGCACTCATTCCACATGCCTTAAAAATTTGCCAGTCTTTTCCCCGTGTAAGAAGTACCATTTTAGCAAAAACCCAACCCCACGCCCGCTGCCCAGTGTCCAACAACGCTGCAGCCCAAATGCACTTCTACCGTCAATCTTAGATAAAAGTAACGCAAAAGTAACGTGCGTTACTTTTTATCGGTAACGGTAACTCCTTCGTTTTATTTTGAGTTAACGTAGGTTGGTTGCGCGTTCCTTCTATTCGCAAGCAAGGAATAACGTATTTCGTTACTTCATTTTTGGTAGCGCCTACAACACTGCTGCAGATGCAGGTATTTAAATGTAAGCTTTCCGGTTCGGTTTGTTAATTTAGTGTTTAAGCTTTTTTATGTATAAATACTTGAATACATCTCACAAGACTAGTTTAGTGAAAAAGAGTGAAAGAGGCAGAAAAAAGAAAATGTGGGAGAGAAGAATGCAAGAAAAATCAGCTTTGACGATGTAATTCACAAAAACATGACATAAGAAAGGAAAAGGTGTTTGATCATTCACGTGGAAGCTCCTTGCTGTTAGAGATAGACCAAAGATAGACAAATTATCTGTCGTATGCAGTGAGAGTGAGACACGAGAACATACGGTTTTGAAGTGCACGGGGCTTCGCCCTGCCGTCCCTGAAAGGGTAACGGACCTGGCGGGGGTGCTGGGTTTTGCTGGCGAGAATGGAAGAATCGAGGAGGAAAATATCAGTCACATAGAGGAGGTTAGAAGATTGGTGGATTTTATCGGGGAAAATTGAATAAATTGAATGTAGTCAAAAAAAATTGGGTTGTGGGGATATTTATACAGCGAGTCATTGGTCAGCCATTTTTAATGTTGCGACGAGTCACTCGCTGTAGATGAGCAATTTAGCCAGTGCGGTACAACCGCTAGCCTGGGTCTTTAACGTGCACCACGCAGTAGTGGTACACGACCGCACGCCGGTAGCGATGCTCATCCAGATCGAAACGGGCAGGCCCACCCTGCCCGTTTCGATCTGGATGAGCATCGTACCGGCGTGCCGAACCCAGGATCCCTGGTTCTGCAGCGCGAGCTTTCGCTCCAAGCGCGTCGAGCTGGGTGTGCGCTTCAGCCCACTCGGCCACCGATCCCCCCTGAATGTAGTAGAACGAACTAGCACAGCATGGGAACAGGCGGGACAGAGGAGAATTGGGACTCCCTCCCGCGTGGCTCCGGCACAAAGTTTCAACCCTGTCTCCCAGTGGGTCCGGCGTTAAAGTAACGCCGATTAGGCTTGAATAGACAAAATTGACGACCCCCGATCGCCGGTGAAAGAAAATAACGGTTCCAGGTTGTTGTGGTTGTTGTTTTTTTTTTTTTTTGCTCAATCCTAAAAAGGCCATTTTGGTGATATCTTACACCATCTGGTGATAGTTACAAAAATGCAGAGTGGAAGCAAATAGGCTTAGAAGGACGAGGGGAGGAATCACACCTGTGGTTTCTAGGCTAGGTGGCGCAAACTACCGCCCGTTATGAAGGGTGCAGCCATTTGCATAAATCCATTGATTCATCCAGCAGGGCCTATCAGGAGACGACGCCAGAAGTAAATAGCGTCGCTAACTCGGTTGTCTGCCAACGTGTCCAAGGATGACTTTGGCAAGTTTGTTGCCTTTATTTTTTGCGGAAAGGGACCTACAATTTGCAATTTCACACGAAAAAAACTTTCTACATGCAGATGCCGATTTTTCGGTCTCCTTTAACAGCGCAATATCCGCTTGAGAGACTTATACATGATTTTTACTTTGCTTCGTCTCATCCCCCGGGTGTTGATGTTCACTTGTACTTGCCAATAAAAACAAATTAAACGGGGCGAAATGTATGCTGCAAAGGTTACACGCTCACTGGCCAGGCCAGAATAATGGCCTCCGACGTAACGCCACTGCAAACCGCGTACTTTTTTTTTTGTGGCACAAAAATATTTTTTCTGTGGCAAAAAAGATTTTTTTAAAACTTTAACGATGAAGTTGTGCGCAGACCTTGTCTTCTAGGTGGTGTTGGTGCAAGTTCGCTCGATCGATCTCTACCAGCTCGCTTGTCCGTTCCTCATTTCTCCTCTCATTTCTTTGAAACAGGGCTTGGCAGTATCGCGATACAAATGTATCGCGATGGTATCTTAGAGGCATTTTTGAGATCTCTGCATCGAGATACATTTGAAAAGTGTATTTGTATCTCAGTAGTGAAATACATTTAAGATGTATCGCTTGTATCGCGACACTTTGCCACACTGAGGTTTCTCGTTACATATGTTGTTCTTTTTAACAGAAATTTAAAAGATAAAAACACCTTTTTGGTGGACACTGCTGAGTAATTTACAATATAAACACACCCTGAAACATAATCCCTCTTAATCCCAACATTAAAAAAAACTGGTTTAAAAACGGTTACGGCTAAGATGGACAAAGCCCTCACTGTTTCCAATTTAGCAGAGAGAACGCTGTAAGAGAGTTTAGTGAAGAAAAAGTATGGCATTGTCCGATCTCCCCACACTATGGGTGACTCAGAAGCTTATAATACGACAGTTTGAGATGCACCCTCACGTCAAAACAGGGATCATTTCGGGCAGACGCCTTTCGTGAAGCATGGTACGCAGTCGTTACCGTTCTGTAACTATGTCGTTCAACGGGAGTGAGACGTTTTCTTTAGCGGCATAATGATAAATAAAGAGTTCGAGGTAAGGGAGAACAGCATCAAATGGCACAAAAAAGGAGCACAAGCATAAAGAATGGTGTCACAAATGCGATATGAAGATAAATTTTCAAAGACAACCTTTGTAACAATCCCAAAGAAGAGGCCGCTTAGCAAATTCCCGCATTCCTATAATCGTGCACCTTTTTGCAACAATCCGAAAATTTTAGCTACGTACTTAAAGGTCACAATTTCTAACGATATAAACTGGAAGGTACATATAAAGAATGTCTTTAGTGGGGCTCTGCGAAAACTTAGTTTTTAAGACGGGCACAAAAATATACAACGTTTGAAGTTATATTATGCGCGAATAAGGCTCTTGCTCGATCATCTCTTGAATACGCGTACGTGATCTGGGATCCATATGTCAAGTATCAGATAGGAAAACTTGAGCGTATCCAGCGGTGTGCGGTAAGATTCGTTTGTTCAGAGTATCGCAGCACAGAATCGGTAACAGAACTATTACAAAAAAAACGGGGCTGCCAATTGTGGGTTAGCGGAGAAAAATTTAAATTTAAATCTTTTTCGATGCAAGATCGATGCAATTATGAAGCGTCTCAATGTTTGAAGCAGCCGAAGGAAAAACAAGGTTTTAGAACTTATTTTCCCCAGCTGAACAGTTTTGACGAGTCCTCCGAAGTGGATCTGCCAAGAAATTTGAGGACCACGATGCAAGAGGAATTCCAGCCCCTGATATCAAAATTGTTAGAATAGAATACTTTCGCCGTCTTCGTGCCAACACAGGCTGAATGATTAGTTAATTTCAAGAAATATCCATTGGAAGACGGCGCGCTGCTTGAGCTTTCCTGCAGCATATCTTTGATACAAGTGTTCTGGCAACGCCCTCTTACCAATTTGTGAAGGCGAGTGCTTTCGTAATACCCTCACATGTGCGAGGAGGTACTAAAACTCTGGCTGCCATTTTCGATGACCTTCCAGTATGAAACCACGTTTTCTGCATTGGTTCACATGAAATCATAATCACAAAACAGGATGATGTTGAGCCAGATTTACGACTTTGAGTTTCTCCCAGTCAGCTTGACGTCGGCAGCCTTGTTTACAACATGCAAAACTACTTTTCACACCGATCGTGTACTGCGAGTGCCAGTTCATATCAAGAACATATAACGTAATCCGGGCAGCTGGAAATATAGAACCTCTTTCTGGCTCTTGATTTGCGTGTCCTTTTCTGCGCGCTTTCAAGTTATCAAAACTGTACTCAGTGAAGGTCCCTGAATGTCCTCTAGGTCGGTTAGGGGGTCCGCAAAGGCCAACAAATTGAGAGCCACTGCTGTAGAATACCTCTCATTGGATAGATTATGTATTTGGAACATTTGTGAGACAGGTAGAAAATGCCGAATGACAAAGTGGTGTGGTACAGTGCGAAAAAATATTGGAGTGGTGCTGTGGTTACCAGACCTTCCCTGTTATGCGGAAACCCGGAGCTCGAATCCTGGCTAGCAAAATATTGTTTTAGGTGCGAAGCTCCTTAGGGTCTAGCCTTGTCCGTCCGTCCGGCGTCCGTGCTCACATAAAAAGAAAAAAAAATGTTTGCGCAGTCGACAGGATTTGAACCTGTGCGGGGAGACCCCAATGGATTTCTACTCCATCGCCTTAACCACTCGGCCTCGACTGCGGGACGAGTAGGGGGCTCTGAGATGTGGTAGTAACTCAAGAGCTGGGGATGTCATGGATGAAACGTTGCATGTAGCCTCTCAACGTCTATACAGGAGAGGGCGCTGCGGTCGAATGCGTATATAATCGCGTTAAACTTTGCATGCATTGGCTCAACGTTTATAGACGAGAGGGCGCTGCGGTCAAATGCTCAAATCCGTATATACCCACGTTTCATACCACACATTCTCTTTCTGACATGGACCGTTGACTTAAGCGGTGGAGATGCGTTCTCACGGCTTCTAGCGGATCCAAGCTGATCCGCTAGAAGAACCACTGGCTCTGCATTTCACCGACCATAAAGCAGTAATAATGAAGTCGAAACGCAACCCGAAACTCAGCACTACCTATGAGCAATAAAAAAATCAGCACCATCAGCACTACCTATGAAGAATAATATCACTATCAGCACCACCACCAGAGCTTCGCCCCAATCAACATCATTCACCATGTGGAGATGCGGTCATTTTTTTATTACTTGGTAATTTTTATTTGCATTTGAACAGCACGGTTCGGTCATACGCCCACACAGAAGAAGCATTTTGTGCCAGCGACTCCCATTTGGTAAGCTGCTGCAAAGAACCTGTTGTTAAACACCCTCGATTGAACAATTTATATATTTTAAAATAATATTATCTAAGCAACTGTAGAGTGATACAGACGCATACGTCCAGTAATGTCACACTCTCGGGAGGCAAAAAAAAAGGTTTTTCTCTTTGATAATTTTGTTCGTGAGGATGCCGGCGGAGTTCCTTGTTGCACATCATTCTATCGTGTGCCAAAAGATAATCCGCTGCCAGAATATAACGATATCAAAACTCTAGAGCTCCTGGCATCGCAATAATTAGAATATAACTATACTCGTTTTCACGTCTAGAAAAAAATTTTTTTACCGCATTGTTCATTCGCCGCGCAAAGTAACTCTTACAACATTTGGTTGTCGGAAGACGAAGCGGTGCTTTTGGCGTTTAAAACGTGTGCGTCTTGATGATGTAACATGTATTTTTTATATAAAATACACCCACACATATGCTAATGCTCCACATAAAGATGGGAATTCGTAATTCTACGCGATGAGACATACTTATTTTACTCCGTATCTTGAGGTTTAATCGAGTATAGAAATATCAGGAACTCCAGAGTTCTATACAAAGGCGTCCGTGGCACGAGCACGATCGCATAGCTTAGAAGATATCTTCCTGACGTGAGCTCTTGCGCAAAACACAATAAGACTCAAGAAAAACAACATAACATTGTGGTTCAATAAAATGTATAAAAAGTGCTATGGTTACAATGGGATTCGGGGAGAGGGAAGACGATTGAAAGCTCAAGCTAAAAAAAGACACGTTCACATTGAAACTTGTTAACTGTGGAGAGCGAATGATAAATTACATTTTCTATACAATTGTGTATGACACGTTCGCATCGCTCTGCTAATAAAGGCTTCTACATGGCTACAAACACACTTGCTAGCACTTTTGGTTTTGATGGTGTTTCTGCACGCATCTCGACTTTTGAATTTATGTATACAGGAAAGGAAAAACGAAAGCCTTCGATCCGCCAAAGAAAAAAAAAACAACAAAATAATGAGGGTTTTGTTCTGAGTAAGATTTCAAATATGAAGGAACAATCAAGTCCGTCATTCGTAACAAATGTGGTTTATCTAAGTGAAGGCTAGAGGATAGTGGTTCGAATCCCGCTCTTTTTCATTTCTGTTTTGCTATTTCTGCTGCCCCATGGCTCCATCGCAGCGAGTCTGCTACTCAAATGAACTGGTAACCCGTTGCCAGTCGATAAACCTGACAACGTTGACGCGTCTCCTCATTGTTTGTGATAAGATTCCGGCAATCGTCAGTTTGCTGAACGGAGAGAGCCATCGGACAATGACCATTTCCTGTTGTCTTCCTATCTCGTATAATGACCTCATTGACACCGCGTTACTTTGTGCTCATTTGCTCCCGAACAGGCAGACCAGTTAATCATGATGTTTAAATCCTGAGACGTCATTTATATTTTAGAATATCAATGAAGTCTCGCATATATTCAGGTCGGCTCTCACAGGACCCATAGTCCGGGTGTCTTAACGTGCAAGCTATTAGCGCACAAATGGAACAACCGATGTTATGAGTATTATTAATTTAGTTTTTTTTTCTCGCTCAAACGACTGAAACTCATACCTAGACCATAGACTTCGCGGTTTCAACCGAAAAATAACGATAAACGTAGGCCGGTGTCAAAAAAACAACATGGGCCAAAACCGAGAAAACATCGATGAAAAACCTTTGGTGTCAAAAATACCGAACCGGTTAAATCCTAATAAACACCAACAAGAAACCATTGTCAAAAATACAATCGGTTTCTTATAACCAAAAAACACCAATTTAAAAAAAAAAATATTTGTTTTTGAGTTGTTGTTATTTTTTCTTTTTAGACTTGCTAAACTGTGCGTTTTTCATTGAATTGTTTCACCAATAGTCACCACTTGTGGCGTACATCTGAGGCAGATCACTAAAATACAGCGATGTTTAAAAGAATACAAATAAACACCGGAACACACCTGCCATTTTGTTTATGAATAAACACCTGAAAATCTACGGCCTAATTCCTCTTGAAACAACATCAAGAGGAGAAGCTCCGTCTCCAGCCTGCGCACAATGCCTTCCGTTGTGCTTTCGTTGCATGTGCTCAGAAATGTCATAGAAGGCAGAAAGTTCGCGCTGGACGCACAGCTTCAAGTGCACATCTTCTTTTGCAGCGGGCTCTTGATTCTTTGCAAGACACAGCCCTGAAAACAAACGAACTCGTGGACTAAAGATATTCATGAGAAAACATTCTGGTTTTCATCGGAGTTCTCCATAGTTGCCGAAAAACACCGATTCATGCACTTTAAGATAGTAATGACGAATTATGTAAAACAACGCTTCTTTTTTTTTTCGTAGGTCACGTGTAAATTTAGGTACCATGAAGTATTTCGTACCAGGTTATGCCTGCAGCTCTGTAGCGAGCAAAACTCGATTATTTTCCGGTCGCGTTTCAATCGTGCCTCATTACGGTTTTTTTTTTTTTTAGGTTGTTTGTGGACGTTATGCTGGCAGAATTCCAATGAATAAATATAAATGCGCGAAGGAAAACAAAAATCTTTCCAGAGAAGCATAATTGGTTTGATAGTACACAGGGAAGCTCGAGCTGCATTCTTCTTTGGTTGAAGCTTTCGTTTCCTTTAGATTCCGCCGACGCTCTTTTACCCCGCGTAGATGGATGCCGACACAAGCTTGTAGACGGCCGACACGCCTGCATGATCGAGCTCTAGATTGCAGCTTTATGCTCAATGCAATCACACGGTCGCGTCTTACGAACACACAAAAAAAATAGTTTTTTTTTTTATTTCTTGAGGTATTCAATTATTCAAGCTAGAATTTCGGAAACCGACGTCTATTACGTCATCAGGATTTTCTGAAAATCTATAAAGCGCTAAACACGTGCACAATAAAACGGCCCTCCCGTCATACGTATCTGCTGCAAAATCCCATCAGGCAAAAACATTTACTCTCGCCATGCTTTTTTCTTGAATGAACCCCAGTTCGCGTGAATGAACCCCAGTTCACGAGGAACGCTAATGGAGTACTCGAGTCCAATAGGCACTGAGACGAGTTCACAATGATTGATGACATAACATTCTTGTCGAATACAAGCCTAGAGTAGGAGCCCTCATGTGCGCTTTGCTAGGGTGATGCCACCCTTTGTAATACCACTCGCCGACAAACCAGCAGCCATTTTGGTTCTCGGCGATAATCCGTGGGGCTTAAGTTATAACCCTCCCGGAAACAAGCACCTTATCTCACAAGTTCGGAGCAGCGTTGTGGAACCCACAGAGGGAGGATTAGCATTCCCCCCCCTTGAATGGGAGGACCGATGGACACAAAGGCCACTTTCCGGTGCCCGGGGAAACAATGAGAGGAACAAAATGGCGGTGGAAGAGGGTGTGGAAAGGGAAACAGGCAGTTGGCATCACTCTATGCGAAGCGCACATGAAGCCACTCTAGCCTAGAGTGCATTCCCACAGTAGGAAGGAAACAAGTAATTAGCGCACTTGCGAGAATGGTGGTGAAAGGGAGTACACTCCGTTTCACTATAATTGGGCAAACGGCGAAGGCTGCAGTCCCAGTGAGCCAATAGGAACGTGGAAGAGAGACACGTGACAACATATCATCAGAGTGTTCTCCTTTTTGAGGGGAGTTTTGACATGCCATCACTCCGTTTCTCCGATTGGCTGGAGGGAGATGTAGCGTTCGATCTCTGCCAGGTTATGGTGAAACGAAGTGTAGGCAGCACACACTTTTGAGAGAAGTATATTGGAGAGACCGAAAGGAATGGTAGACGACATTTTCCTACAAAACTGCATCTTCGATCAATTGGGGCGAACACAAATACAAGTTGTTTTATCTGGGTAAATAGAACAAGTAGATAATCAACCGACTGATACAGTTAACTCTTTATGAACAAAATAATGGCTGAAATAAATCATACGAAAGTAAAACATGTGATGTTCATTTTTTATTTCCGTGTTTCTTTAAATTTTTATGAATTGCTGATAGTGCTAGGGCTGCATTTTTTAAGTTTCTAGATGTTGAAATGATGGATGAGACAAGCATCTAAGAAGAATCTGATCACAAACTGGAGGCTATTTGTAAAGTTTTGTGCCCGTCGGCAAGGACAAGAGCCTACTAATACTAATTTCGGAAACACGTCGGATGCAGTAATTTGTAAACTGCTGAATCCAAAATGTTAAGAAATGTCTTGTGAGTTCCAAGAGGACAAAAGAACTGCTTTGTGGGCGTCAGAAATTAACTATTTTCCGAATGACTCGATCGAATCCTTTGTAACAGTTCGCGTGCACGCCACTTAAGCGAGCGCCAGCTTTTCATTCAAAGCAAAAGACTGCGATTAAATGCAAGCTGCTGCAATGGCAGCACGTTATATCCAAATATTGAGAAGTCGGAAATCGTTGACGAGCAGCTGCACATCGCGACTACCGTGCACCGAACCAATTCGTATCCACCAGCTCTTGGCGCTGCAATCTTACTGGGGACGTCACGGCTCTTGTGAGGTAACGTGACGATTAGTCACTTTTCCGCACAACATGGCCACAACCGAGGTCCGGGGGCCACTTTCTAACTTCCGGTTTATAACTCTATGCCTCTATGATTACCCTCCTCTCCTCCCCTCGTAGAGGCGTTTCGCAGAAAGTCGCGTGCTCATTCGAGCAATGCAGTACATGTTTTGTTCAGCTGTGAGCATTTGAAGAGTAAAATAAAAACTCGCTCTGTTGCAGCCGTACACGCTATGCGCTCTACTTTGGTCTACGCGCTCACTTCTTCGTCCGGGACAGCGCCCGTGAGCTTGCAGTCCTCTAGAGTGTACAGCCATGTCTACGACGTCGACACGTACCGTCCGCAAAATAGCCTTGGCTATTTTGTGCTCAGCAATTGTTGCCTCGCTGGTATATTTTGATTGGTTTCGGCGGCCACCTTCTTGCCTCATGCCAGCATCCGGCGGCACGACCACAGAGCAGGTAATACGGAGTGTTGTTGCTATATTCACTGAAAGAATGAGAACGGCAGGGAGGTCCCTCAGCTGTCGCGCCTCGATAGCGAGCTTCCTGCCTTCGATAATGCTCCAGTGTATCGTGAGCTTCGAGCGAACACACGCAGTCAAAGCACGGTGGAAGGCAATGGGCGCGTGATGGTGGCGCATCCTAACAAACGGCCTGCATTACCCATCCTGTCAGTGACCGTAGTGTTCATTCCGATTCCAATTTCTTCTGCCGATCTTCCAAGTGTTGCCCTGGCGAAACTCCTTTGAATAAACCTTGCGTTGGCCGTTTTTGGATTTTATGTTTGTCCCAGAGGGAACGAAAAAGATAGTTATAAATTGTGCAGTCTGGTATCGTAGAAATTTTCAGCTCTCGTTCTCTAAAAGCGTGATGAAATCGACGGGGATACACTCAACCCTATAAAAAGGTTCTGGATAATAAAACTTTTTATAGACTGTTCGCAAAAGCTTTGCGTTGAAAGCGGGAGCTTGTGACGACTCTTCGAGCACGGATTGAGCACGCGCGCAAGGCCCGCGATCCGCAGTGTATACAGTGATCTCTATGACTATTTTCTGGATTCCGTTTGCCGCTTCGCTAATACGGCCACGGTCGGTCATCTTTTGGAAGATTTATGTTATCTCTAGCCACATCATAGTAGTATCGTGGCGCAGTCTATCTCCCTTTTGATATGGTACACGTTTTCCACCCACAGCTAAAGGGTCGCGGTGCGACTTCATGAAAACCTTGAAGATTGCTTACCGACAGTAAGTTCCGATGGTAACCTTGGAAATTCTTACCGATTTTAAGTTAATGCCTTTTCACGATCAGGGCACTTTGAGCAGCGTGCCGCTCAACATGACGGCATAATTAACCTTCCTATGTCGCATCCACTGAGTTTCAAGTATCTGCTTCGTCGTGCGACTTTCGAGCACGGAATATCACTCATGGTAGAGTGTATACTAGACACTCGGCCATTTTTATGGCAGCCTTCCGCCACATTGCTGTCCGACATATTACTATGATGGTTAGATATGATTCAACTTTACAAGAAAGATGGCCGACCGTGACCACATTTTTGTGCATAGGCGGAGCTGGGCAAACGCGATCCAGCAAATAATTATAGAGATCAGCCGTGTATACCACACTCGACGAGTACCTTTTTGCGTTTCCCGTGTCTGTTGTTAATTTCGTGTTCTTCATTTTCCTTTCCGCAGACTTCCCGACTCAGAAACGATGACTTCGCGTTCAGAGCAGAAAGAATCAACAAAGTGCGTCGCACATACCAGGTGGCCCTGGCGGATCACAACCGACGCTTTCTGAAGCGCAACATCACTGAAGAGCGGTCCAACCTCTGCCCCATGCGAGATTGTCCCATCATGATCGACAGTGCACGCAAAGTTGGCTACTGTCTTCATTAGCAAGGTTGCATCCACCACAGTCAAGTCCATTTTCGGGCTCCTGCTACACATCAGAAACATGGGAAACACAGGTGACAGCTTACACGGGTATTTCATGAACAAGTGCGCACAGTCTCACCTATGATGTTTCTACAGAGAAGTATCCAGGAGCGCTACACAACGGCAATGTTTGTGAGGCACCCCTTCGAGAGGCTAGTATCCGCCTACGTGGACAAGGCGCTAGGCCCACGTACTCACAATGGCGATTTCTACGACCGGTACTGGAACGACGTGCCTGGCATCAGGAAACGGGACGGCACTCTGACCTTCCCAGAGTTCATCGACTACATACTGAACCAGACAGTGAACCAGATGACAGCTGGAGACAGCAAGCAGGGACTTTGCGCTGTTCCTTGGAGCGCTGGGCGTTCGACCGGAGGACATTCCGCAGAAAAACAAGAGTGGCTACAACGGGCTCCGCAAATCTGCCCGGAGAGTTTTTAAGGAGCTCATTTTCGATCAGGTGATGCGTTTATATGAGCGGTTCTTCTTCGACTTCGAGATGTTCGGGTACGACTTCAGAGACTATCTGCACTGAGAGTGCAAGCGAAACCACAGGATAAGGCCCACTTCTAAGAGAGTTCTTCTCATTCAGTGCTTCAGCAAATCTTGCAGTCGAGAAAACGAGGACTCAGGCCTAGAACCTATAAAGTTTTCTTTTGTTCGCATAATGCGTATTCAAAGTCAAATTTACTGAATAATATATAGGTCTAGACAACCTGAGTGTGCCGGTAGCATAAAATAGTGTCTTATATGTTGACCCGTCACAGCCCATTTACTGATAATTCCCGCCCAATCGCCGGTTGCCAGTTATCACCACAGGTGCGCGCCGCTTACCCATACAAGACGGAAAATGTGTACGACGTGAATAAGCCTCTTCGTAGCGTTGAATTATTGGAGCTCTTTTTGGCATTTGTCGTGGGTGCTGTGGGCAAGAACGTCTCCGGGGCTGTCATTTTATTAGGCCCCAAGCTACACCTGGTACAATAAAAACTGACTGAAGCTCATTTCGAGGAAAGACTGCACCCTAATTCTACCTCCTGCCACTCAACATTATTCGGTAGGAAGAATTTCGAGGCAGACATCAAGGATGGACTGTCAGGTCCCCTTTATGCATCCTGCCGAGGCTTCACCAAAACCCAGCTTGGCTCAGGCCTCCCCAGCGTCGAAGCTGATCAGCCGATGTGCCCTTCCAGGCTCTCTTTCGGCGCTGCTTTGACTGGCTCTCCAGGGGTTACCTGTCCACATCTTTCTCGCGTACTTTGAGTAAGTGGTAGGTGACTGACGACAGGCACAATGCGTTTTTCCTTAACGTATGCCCCGACACAGCTAAGGCCTTCCACACTTCTAGGGTGACTTCGTAGTGGTCGTAAGCACGGAAGACCCTGGCCGTTGCAATTTCTCGTCTGATTCTTCTCGTCGCCTGGTCCTTGACCCCAGAATTAAAACGTTTAGTGTTCGCTGTTTAAGTCAGTGAGTTTATTGATAAAATAAGGTGGAAAGACAGGAAATGCGGAACGAGAGGTTAGCCTCCCAACGTGGGCTTATATTCCTCGTTTCAGCTTGGAGATCAAAACCAAGAGTGGTTGAGAAGAGGATTAGTAGGGCTAGTAGCCCGGCAGTCGGGGCGTGAGTCGCCATGAGATGTCCGCGGCCTCCAGCAAATCACATTAGACCTCGAAAATTTTAATCCTGGTCGTTCGTTGGTTTCTTTCTGGGAAATATAGGAATTTGTGTATCTTGGTTGGCGATGTTATTTGCAAGGATTGCCTTTCGTGATAATTCCTGGGTCCTGCGTAGAGCCACTAAATGAGCAACGCTTAGGGTATCGGCACTGTGTTCCTCTGTAGTGTCAGTGGGCGCCGCCATCTTGGTGCTTAGTGCAGAGCAGACGCGAGCTGGCGATCGTCGCGATTCAAAAGTGAGATTTCCTTAGCATCACATTGGGCGTTCGAAAGCTCGTATAATAAATATTACTTTGCTTTGAAGCAAACTCTCTGCCAACATTTCTGGAGGACGGAAACGCGTTTTTTGTGTGATTTCAGATAGAGCTTCAAATAAATGCAACATCATTCTGGGCACCAAAATGTGTAAGTATCGTTACTCTGAACCGTAACCTATTTTGTGGCGTCCTGCGTCTTCTGGACAGACCCGAAAAATATGCTGCAGATTTTCGGCCACGTCGCTCTGTGGAACTTTTCGGAGAATACACTTGTCGCACAAGTTGCAAACGAATGTAGATGTTTGCGCAGCCAGTTCGTAATCAGTGCAGTTAAAATTGTTGCTTCCTCGTGCGTTCTTTTATTTCTTGGAATAAAGAGAGGTGGCGACAAAAGGCCGTTTCGTGGCGAGGGTGATTTGTAGCGCCACCTCTGTGAGTATCGTTTCGTGCATAGTTGTACAGGTCAATTGTTATCGTCTGTGATGAGTCGTCGTGGCCTTCTTTGGAAAGGGATTCGATTATTATAGTGGGTCGTGTTTTCTTGATTTGCTATATTCCGTACAAGTTGGGCAATTCTTTTCGCGAGTGGTGCTGCCTTCTTTTATGTTTGAAGTTTGGATAAGGCACTGAGGTTCATCACGATCACAAGCTACTCGTTCTTGTTCTGTTCTGATCTTTCGATGAGTGCCGTGCCCCATGGCGTCACCTGTCATGTGACGTCACACGTAAGCGTTGTGGGTTGTATGAAATTTCCGTGTGAAATCATGTGGCAAGGAGTCACACACTTGACGTCACGTGCCAAATTGTTCCGCTATATTTCAGCGGATACTTTTCCGCTAAATTTGACAAACAAAAACTTTAAGGTAAATTTAGCGCAAAATTGTCAAGCCAAATTAAGCAGTAAAATTAAAACCTCGTGATGTGACACGTGACGTCACCAGGTGCATGCCGGAATTTTCCGGTCCCACCGACGCCGGCGCCGACGACCGATTTTCTGCGAGTCGAGCTCTAAAGCGCTATCGCGTTAATAGACCCTATCTGAAAGTCAGCCTACCTACCCTGTGGGAGCCAAAAGCGCTCTAGTGGCGGCACCTACACAGCTTGTCCACACCAAAAAAAGGAACGTCTTCGAAACATAGAGCGAAAGGGGAAAGATGTTGGTATTTCACATCACCTTCGATTCATGAAATCAAGTGATCTTGATTTAGTCCAACATTATCTCGTACCATCGCCATTAGAGCTCGAATATTGTACATTTTCGGGGCTGCCCTAAGGTGACTCTGACGTTTTAAAAAGGTACATTAGGCATTAGTTGTTTATACAGCAGGAGGTTAGTCTGCCAGAAACATGGCGACATTTTTACATGAGTGATTGAGTGATTTTTTTGCGCTTAAATTGTTCGCACACGGCGGCATGCAAGGCAAACCAGAAAGGTAAAAACCCTTACGCGCGTGCTCTTGCTAGCCTGCCGTCGTGTGCGTTGTTAGTTATGGCGCTACTCCAGCTTTAGAAGCATTAAAATTATGATGGCAGTGGTGATGGTGGTGGTGATGACGATGATGTTGTCAATGACGATGGTGATGGTGATGATTATGATTCGAGAGGAAGAGGGAGAGAGTGAACGTAGATCATGAAGATGGTCACAAAGTCTCTAATGGCAGCTCGCTGCCAGCATAGAAGTATCAGCCAGTGCTTCAAACACCCAGTCCAGACTGCGACGCTGTCGATTGTTTTTGTATATTGTAATATAATTCCAATCCTCCGAGGTATACACTGCGCGACACGGTAATTACCGAATCAAGACCACTTTCTACAATTGACAATTTTCTCATGTATGACCAAACAACTGCCGCAATTATAATTTTTATGCGGAGCGCAAGTGCGTCGGCTGCTCTTCCTGGGTTGTGGTGACGTCAGAACGCCGAGCTCTGATTGGTTCTGAGCAAAGAATAGTGGTACGCCTCAAAGCAGCTTGCTTTGAGGTCTACCCACTATCCTTCCAATCAGAGCCAATCAGAGCTCGGCGTCTCTCTGACGTCAGCACAATTCCTGCACAAGAAGCAGACGACTGCTCTTCGCATTAAACTGAAAGACAGAGATATTGTCAAAAAAAATGAAAGCCGTTTACAACTCCCTGTAACGCCGAATTAGAGCGCAGCTCTTGAGGAGGAGGCGAAGGCACGGGGGGCCGCGTGACCTCGAGGGGTGGGGGCCGGAGGAAATTTTCCGCTAAACTTAGTGGGGAAAATGTTCTGCTAAATTTAGCGGGGAAACTTTTCCGCTTATTTAGCGGGGAAAATTTTCCGCAACATTTAGCGGGGAACTTTTCCGCTTATTTAGCGGGGAAAATTTTCCGCTAAATTTAGCGGGGAACTTTTTCCGCTTATTTGGCGGGAAAATTTTCCGCTAAATTTAGCGGGAAAAATATTTCCGCTAAATTTAGCGGGAAAATTTTCTGCTATATTTGCGGGAAAATTTTCCGCAAAATTCAGCGGGGAAAACATTCCGCTAAATTTAGCGGGGAAAACGTTCCGCTAAATTTAGCGGGTAAACTTTCCGCTAAATTTAGCGGGAAAACTTTCCGCTAAATTTAGCGGGGAAAACTTTCCACAACATTCAGTGGGGAAAATTTTCCGCTAAATGTAGCGGGGAAAACTTTCCACTAAATTTAGCAGGGGAAAATGTTCCGCTATATTTAGCGGGGAAACGTTTTCGCAAAATTTATCGGGGAAATTTTTTGCTAAATTTAGCGGGGAAAACTTTCTGCTAGATTTAGCGGGGAAAATTTTCCGCTAGATATAGCGGGGAAAATTTTCCGCTAGAATTACCGGGAAAATATTTCCGCTAAATTTAGCAGGGAAAATTTTCCGCTAGATTTAGCGGGAAAATTTTTCCGCTAAATATAGCGGGGAAAACTTTCCGCTAAATTAAGCAGGAAAATTCACTCATCATGCACCGCGCGGTCACGCCGACGGCGACGGCAAGGGCGACGCCGACGCCGCTCAAGCCGGAAACGGGCGCCTAAGAGCTGCGCTCTAAAATCCCATCACGAATCCAGATCAAATTGCGCCTTCTTAAATTGTGAATATGTTTTTTTTTTTTTTTTTTCTTTGCGTGCAAGGGAGATTGGTGGCCGAGTGGGCTAGCGCTCACCAGCTCGGAGCGCGTGGAGCGAAAGGTCGCGCTGAAGAGCCCAGTATCATGGGTTCAATCTCTACCCCTACCCGTTTCGATCTGGATGAGCATCGTACCGGCTTGCGGTTGTGTATCACTATTGCGTGGTGCACGTTGAAGACCCCAGGCTAGCCGTTGTACTGCACTGGCTCAATTGCTCCTCTACAGCGAGTGACTCGTCGAAACTTTGAAATGGCTGACCAACAACACGCTGTATAAATATGCACACAGCCCCAATTATTTTTCCTATCCACACATTGCTGATGATGATAGCACGACCGTAGCGCCACCTTTTGTTCGATCTCGAGGCGAATAGAGGAGGCTATCACCACACTCAAAAACGGAAACCAACAAAAAGAACACGGTCTAAAACGGTTGCATTCTCTCATAGTAATGAATCACGCATGAGAGAGTAATCATGACCCTCGTGACTGCTCCATCACCTTATGTACACGACAATTCAAGAATACTTATTCTCAGCAGAACACCTGCTCGATTATGAGGGTCACAAGTATGGAGTCTTGTTCTCGCCAATACTTCGTGTAATGCATCACATATCTATGTTCAAACAATGCATATCCAAGTAAAGAGCATTAGTGCAGGCCACATATTTTTTTAGATTGAAGATTATTTGATTCACTCTGCAAGGCTCAGGCTCCCGTGACTTCAATTGTACTGTAGACATTTGTGAGGTAAATATTTTTAATGGTTGGTTAGAGAGAACGAGATCTGCAGGAATGTCGCTCAATTGCTTGTAAAGCGAAAAGTAATCGGCTAGCTGTGTGCAGGGCCATCTTAAATTCGAGGGCTTGTATAAAAAAAAATTACGACGAAAATGGGCAGGTTTAGCATTTTGTACCACACGGTAGAGATATCGTTCAGCCGGAAATGTATTTGTTGTCTGCTCGTCGTAAAAGATTTTACGAGGTTTTAAGGTACACGACCGCAAAGAGTCGCATGTGTGTGAACCAGCCTCTACGTTTCTATATTACCCCCAACGAAGTATAGAGGGGCTCAGAGCGATAAACCGGATGAAACTCCTCCCCCCTCCCCCTACATCCGGGCCGCTGACCTTGTACGCCATTGAGACTACTCGTAACGTGACCTATGCAAATACGTGGCATCACACGAAATATGGCAGCGCCCAGGCAGTGACTGGCCCCACATGGCCGGAGCTTGCCGGATCCGTTGTTTGTTGTCGTTTTTATGAGCGAGCTTATCTAATTGCGGAAGCCGTAATATGAAGCCGGTCAGAAGCAACTTCAGAGTTCATTGTCGTTTCTCACGTTGGTATCACGTGCAAATAAGAGAGAAACGGTGCACATTTCGATGGCGATCGACGTGGATATTGCCACGAAAGATATAGAATTGGCAGTGAGTTGCTTGGACTTCGGATTGATTCGGATGTCACTAAATATAACACCTAATGCGACGCTTTTCAGCTCATGTTGACCGCCGGAATCTCCGAGGTCTTGCGCGAACCGTGTGCCGTGTATTTGGATACACAGTTTAGCTACGGAATTTGTGCGAGTCGTGTCTGGCAGACTGCAGTCGTGGTGTCGCTTCGTCCAAATGACCCGAGGATCTCTGCGGTTGTGCGGCGTACCGAAGGGCTTGCTAGAAGCTGGTTTTTTCGGCAGTCCTAGATGATGCTGTGTTGCTTTCTAAATTGTTCTGGCGTAGTCGTGGACATTCACGAAGCACAGGTGTTACAGTTTAATGCCAGAAAAGCGGTCCCAGATTCGTTTCAGTTCTGTTCGTGCACGGCAGTCGTCGAAACACAGAAGGAAAGAGTTCTTCGGGCAGCTTGCCGCCAAAGCAATGCAGCTTCATTACTGGTCAGAATGAAGGCCCTTCGGTCAGTTTTGTTTTATTGTCACGGATGCTCGGTTCAGTCTTTCTTGTATTAATCTTTGGTATTCTGGAAGGTTTTAGGCAATGCTCGGCCGTCATCGTGTGTTCTGGTGTGTGTGGTGGGTACTTTACCTTATGTACGTTGTTTGTACACCCCGAGGAGCCGTGAACCAAGTCCGATCTCGAGCAAAAAGCCACAAGATGAGTGAGGCCCACAAGAGGAGCGAACCCCACAAATAGTCCGCGTTGAAACTGAATCCCGACCCGGTCACCACAACAAGAAAAAAACAGCGGAATTCGATATCCCGCCAGAAAAACCGAAGCAGAGTAAGCCATTGATGGCCAACCTTAAACAGCACACCGCGATCGCTCCCACCTTTGTTTACGTGCACGTTGCACCTTGCACTTTGACGCCTTTCATGGCGAGGTGTACAAAGACGTAGAGGACTGGATTGACAAATACGACCATGTCGCCCGTCACTACGGGCGGACAGACAACCGGAACCTGCAGGACCAACACTTGTCTTGGAAGGAACTGCCGGGCACTGGTTTGGCAACCACGAGTCCTTCTTGATGTTCTAGGAAGTTTGCAAGACACAGATGAAGCGCACCCCCATCAGCCAACATCGATGAGAGAGAGAGTCGAAGACCTACTTCGGTCGAGGACACGCGGTGCCCTGTCGAGAGCGTCACCGCCTTTGTGGATGATCTTTTTGCGCCAGGGCGCCCGTGCCAACCTGCAGGCTACAGAAGAGAAGAAGCTGATAATCCTAATGCGGGGCGTGAGGGACAACATTTTCGGCGCCCTTGTCCGCAACCCTCTGACAACAGTCGAAGGGTTTGTCACCTAGGCTTCCAGCATCGAATGTGCCCTGCAGGCCCGAGCCGCTCACTATCAACAACTCTCCAGCAACTCCACACTCGTCATCCAACTGCAACTTCAACATCAACCTCCCAGGCATCGTGACATTCCGTGAGGAGTTGTCCGGGAGGAGATCAGAGAGCTACTTCCTGCCGCCAGTCACTCGGTTTCCATTTCGATTGCCGAGGTTGTTTGGAAAGAAGTTCAAAGTCTACTTGAAGTGAAGATTTTTGCGAGCGAAGCGGCATCTAATGAACCAAGGGTGACTTACACCGCAATGGCCCGACGACCGCCACCGGCTGGCGTTATTAAACGACGCCAACTATACGAGACATCCCAACGCCCCAGTATTTCTGACGTCGGGAAGAGCCAGTCCACGCCGAACAACGTATACCAAGGAAGACGGACGCGTGACGAACGGCCGACCGACGACCACTCGGCTACCACTGCGGTGATGCCGATCGCGTCTACCGGAGGTTCCCTGATACGGGAACCTCTGGTAGACGGGATCAGCGTTCTCCCGTGCGGGATAAGCGGATGTTCGCCTAACTCTCATGGAGAGTTAGTCGACCCCCGCCTGTGAAGTTCCCGGGCTGGGGTCGCCACAACAGGTGGGAGGTCGTTGGCAGCACCATATCGAAAGCTGGGGCCCAACGGAGATCCCTACCCAAGCGAACCATCTTCGTCAGTCTGCTTCTGCAAGTGCTGAGGAAAACTGGCACGCTGCGGGCGAAATCTCGCAGCCATGCAGCATGCCGGAACGCAAAAAACCTTCCCAACAACAGCCGGTCTGAAGAACAGTTAAGGCCCTCCCATAGTGGTTTTTACCCGATCACTGGAGGGGTTCCGACTGGCACCTTGGTGCGGGTGGCCCAAGTGAGTAAACGTCGTGTGACTGTTGCAGAATTCAGCAGTCCGACGAATGCTTGAATGCTTCCAAAGATGGGCTCAACGAATGAATGCTTCCAAATATATGTTCAACGTTTCTGCCTGCCAGTTTTTATTTTTAACCGATGAAGACAAAGTATGCTCTGTCTTTAAAAACATAAAAAATATTAAGAGCATCAAAATATATGACTTTCAAATTAAACCACTTAAACCTGTTCTACTGCAATTGCTATACATCTAAATCATATCTTTATTTAGCACTTGTTGGCACCCTGGCATCTCTCCAGCCCAGTTGCCCGACCTCAGGGGCACAGATGAGGGACTTTCCCGCGAGGCGGCGGAGTGAAGCTTGCCACGCTCGCGGCGCCTTGATAAGGCGAGTCAGAGGCGGCGTGCAGGCAGTCGCTGCCTGAACTCGAGCGCCACTGCTAGCGATGTTAGTGTATTGATCGTCTCGTCCGTGTCCAATGAAATGTAGTTTCTTGTTGTTGAAGCCTCTGGCTCCGTGTTATTCCCCCGGGTCGGGTATGCAGCAAGTCGAACCCACCACACACTTAAGAGTATAACTTGTCCTAACAAAATGCATTTGGCAAAAGTGACGGTAATATATAAAGCGGGAGACAAAAACAACTCAGGAAATTGGAGACCTACTTCCGTTCTTCCCATTTTTCAGAAGGCTTAGCAAAAAAGCATACATCAAAGGCTGTACGCATTTTGTGAGAACTTTTCATTTACTACGTCCTGTCAATAAACATTAATGAAAGGTCGCTTCACTGAAATAACATTACTATAGAAAAGGAATTACTTTTAGCTAATATCGAAACGTAACTGGTGAGATTTGGTGTATTTATCCATTTCAAAAACCTTCGACCACATAAATCATGACACATTACTTACAAAGTTGTACCCTTATAGGGTTCATGGCATCGGTCGTTTTACAGTTGATCAAGAGTTATCTTTATGAACGATATCACTGTGCTTAAATAAATGAAAGGACCTAATCCTCAGCCGCTTACCTCTGGGGTGCCACAGGGTAGTATTTTAAAGCCGCTACTTCTTAACTTGTATTTTAGTGATCTGGTAAACTCTGGTGATATTGTGAACTGTATTATCCATACAGATAATACGAGTTTATTTTTATCAGGATTTAATACAGATCAAGTAATTAGTAAGGCTAATCATTTTCTTATAAAACTACATGATTGGACACCACCAACTTCCCTGCAAATAAATGTCAGCAAAACAAAGGCCGTCCTTTTTAGATCCTGAAGTACAAATTGTATTTATATGTCCGTCCTTTTTGTTGGTTTAGGCACCATTGATATAGTTGACAGTGTGAACGTGCTAGGGGAAATGCTCAATCAAAAAATTGTTTGGAACGAACTGGTGCAATAGAGGTGCAAAGAACTCTCAAAGGCTCAGGATACGATATGCAGAAATCGCCAAATCATTCCCAGCTCCGCTATGATACTGCTTTAAAGCTCTATTTTTCAAGCGCACTAAAACTATTGCTGGGACCTAAAGTACAGCGTTTTCTAAATTATTGCAGTGAATTTGACATGCACATGCTGAGTTTGACACGAAAAGACGTCCGGTCCGTCATTCTTAAAGGTTTTCCTGGTTAAGTCTCTGCATGCTAACAGCATAAAGTGATTGTAAGATTCAGCTTATTTTTTCTCTGCTATCTTTTACAGTAATAGTTTGTCTGTTGGTTATTATTTTGAAAACGGTACAATATGGTGAGTGTAAATGTGTATATCATCCGCTGCTGTATTTCTTGTAAGCAACACTGGCAAGCTCTTTTTTCCTTGCTTCCCCTCTCCAAGTGGAGAGAAATAAAGAATTTGTATTTGAAGACAGCTATTTTTTTCTCACTCGGGGATCTCAGCCAGCCCTGTAGCTTCAGCGCATCGGATGTCCGTGGCGGCACATGACGAATGATCACAAGACGGCGGGGTCAGTCAAAGCCGCTACTCGGCCAACCTGAACGGCAACATGCCAGGAGCTGGGGCTTCATCCGAGAAGGAGCACAGACACAATGACTGAAAGCCTGACACGAGAGTGCCACTAGAAACTTGTTATGGAATCGTTTAATAAGAATGAATAATCATATAACCAAGTGGAAATTAACTTATAAAATAAACTAACCAAAAAAACATCGTATTCGACCACCATACTTTACTACTTCAAAGTCCCCTTCGCCAAGGATCGTGTTCACTGCAAGTGGAGGACCTTTCGAGGGCACTCGCATCTCTAACCCCCCCCCCCCACACACACACACACAAATATGAATAAAAGGGGACAAACAAGGCTGGCGGCATATGCTGACTTGTTGCAAATGGGCTGCACTCCTTCCACATTTCCCGAGCATCTGGTGCGTCCCTAAACAAATTCCACTGATGTGAATATGTTATTTATTCTTCTGATCCCTCAAAGGGCCCTCGTAGGTATTGCAGAGAACATATTTAAAAGTATGCACGTACGATAACATCACAGCGCACCGACATTATTGAGCACAAAACAGGCGCAGCTACTGAAAACAAAAGTCATACTCGTAACAAATCATTTGTTTCTCTAATATGTTTATTACAAAAGCGAACACACATTTGAGCATCTAGTTTAATAGTATGTGACGAATCTGGATATAGGCATTCTTATATAAACAGGACATTACATGTACGTCTAAAAATAGACGCTCTGCAAAACCCCATCACGAAAGATTGAGTGTCGCCATGTTTTTTCTTGGGAGTAAAGCACTTGAGTGAACCCCAGTCCATGACGAACACTAATGCTGCACCCGAGTCCAATAGGTACTGACCTGTGTTCACGGTGATTGCTGAAATAAAATTATTGTCCGACACATATCTAGAGTGCATTGGCAAAGTATGAAGGAATCAGGTATTTAGCGCACTAGCTACAATGGTGGTGTAAGAGTGTATACTCTGTTTCATCTTAATTTGGCAAACGGCCAAGGCTACAGTCCCAGTCAGCCCAAATGAACGTTGAAGAGAGGGCTTTGATAACATATAATCTTACTAGAATGGAAAGCTTTTAATATGGAAACATATTATCAGAGTGGTCTCCTTCTACGGAGTGTTGTGCCATATATTCAATCAGCCTCTCTGACTGGCTCGAGGGAGCTGTGTAGCTTTGCTCTTTGCCAATTTATGGTGAATACGAAGTATAGGCAGCACATACTTTTGAAATAAGTCTATTGAAGACACTGAAAAGAATGGTAGTCAACATTTTGCTACAAGACTGCTTCTTCGGTCAATTGGGAGGAACACAAGTTCAAGTTATTTTATCCGGGTAACTGGAACAAGTAAATAATCAACCGACTGATACAATTCCCCCTTGATAAAGAAAATTATGGCTGCTATAAATCCTACAAAAGTGAAACCTGTGCAGTTCATTTTCCATTTCCGAGTTGCTTTAAGTTTAAAAAAAATTGTTGCTATATGTAGTGCTGGGGCTGCAATTCTTTAAAGATTATAAATGTTGGACTGGTGGATGAGACAACCATCTAAGATGAGTCTCATCATAAACTAGAGGCTGATCGGCAAGGTCAAGAGCCTAATAATACTAATTTCTAAAGGACGTCGAATGCAGTAATTTGTGCACTGCCCAATCAAAACTATGAATACTTGCCTTCTTCTGAGCTTCAAGGGGATAATTGAACTGTTTTGTGAACGTTAGAAATCAACTATTTTCCGAACGACCAGTTCAAATTCTCTCTAACAGTTTGCGTGCACACCACTTAAGCGAGCGCCAGCTCTTTACACAGAACAAAATACTGCGATCAAATGTAAGCTACTGCAATGGTAGCACGTTATAACCAAATATTGAGAAGTCCGAAATCGTCGGCAATCAGCTGCACATCACGACTATACCGCGCACCGAACCAACTCGTATCTACCAGCTCTTGGCGCTGCCACCTTACCGGGGACGTCACAGCTCTTATAAGGTAACGTGAAGAGTAGCCACTTTTGCCTTGGACATGGCGACAACCGGGGCCCGGGTGCCACTTTCTAACTTCCGGTGTAACTTCCGGTTCGGCTCTTTGCCGCTGTGCCTCTACAAATACCCCCCCCCCTTCGTACAAGCGTTTCGCAGAAAGAGACGTGCTCATTTGAGCAATGCAGTACATGTTTCGTACAGCTGTGAGCATTTGAAGAGTAAAAAAAAAAAAAAATTCGCTTTGTTGCAGCCGTACACGCTATGCGCTCTATTTTCGGTCTATGCGCTCTACTCTTCGTCCGGGACAGCGCCCGTGAGCTTGGAGTCCTCTGGAGTGTACAGCCATGTCCAAGAAGTCGCCTCGTACGGTTCTCAAAATAGCCTTGGCTATTTTGTGCTCAGCAATTGTTGCCTCGCTGGTATATTTTGATTGGTTACGGCGGCCACCTTCTTGCCCCACGCCAGCATCCGGCGGCACGACCAGAGATCAGGTAATACGCAGTGTTGTTGCTATGGTCACTGACAGAATGAAATCGTCAGGGAGGTCCCTTAGTTATGCCGCCTCCGCAGCGAGCTTCCTGCCTTCGACAATGCTCCCGCGTCTCGTGAGCTTCGAGCGTGCACACGCAGCCAAAGCACCCTGGAAGGCAACGGGCGCGTGATCGTGGCCTGGCATCCGAACAAACGCACTGCATTTCCCATTCTGTCAGTGACCGTAGTGTTCATTCCGATTCAACTTTCTTTTGCAGATCTTTCATGTGTTGTCCTGGCGGAACTCCTTTGAATAAACCTAGCGTTGGCCGTTTTCGGATTTTATGTTTGTCGCAGAGGGAACGAAAAAGCTAGTTTTCTATTGTTTAGTATGGTCTCCTAGAAAGTTTCAGCTCTCATTCCCTTGATTGAAATATACGTGGATACGCTCGAGCCCACAATAGGTTCTCGATAATGAGGGCATTTCCTAGATAGTACGCAAGAGCTTTGTGTTGAGAGTGGGAGCTCGTGCACTGTAAAAAAAAAGCCCGTCCGTCTGCTTTCCCGCACAACACTCGGAGAGCCAATCACTACAACTTACGGAGACAGCCCAGCGAATGACAAAGCCGAAACATATTTTAAGACCAAAAAACGCAGTCTGAGTTGTGACATTAAGCAATGCAAGCATGAGGTTTTGCATTGCTTAATGTCACAACTCAGACTGCGTTTTTTTTTGTCTAAACATGTGTTTCGGCATTGTCATTCGTTGAGCTGCCTCCGTAAGTTGCGGTGATTGGCTCTCCGAGGAGTTGTGCGTGAAATAGAAGTACAAACTTTTTTTAGAGTGTGACGACTCTTCGAGCACAGATTGAGCACGCACGCGCAAGGCCAGCAATCCGCAGTGTATACCACTGATCTCTACGACTATTTTCTGGATCGCGTTTACCTGCTCCGCTAATACGGTCACGGTCGGCCATCTCTTTGGTAGTTATATTATCTCAAGCCACACCATAGTAGTATGGTGGCGCAATCTACCTCCCCTTATAGCGAGTTCATTTCACGGCACTCGTGCCCACGCGTGCCCACCTGCAGCGTAGAGCGGGTTCGTTTTGGCCGGCACCCCACAAGTGGTTACACTCTCCGAGTTCGCTTCAGCGGCGGCACCCCAAGCGGGCATGCACTCGCTGCACCGAGACCATCGAGCGTGCGCCCAAATGCAATCTCGTCATGCCTCGTTCCGGCGAGGAGCCGAAGGAGACGACGAGGGTTCGTCCGCTACCATGTGTCGTTCTTGCAGCAGAACAGAAAGGAAAAAAAGTGGATTTTCTGATAGAAATCATGTCCCCCGGGCAACGGAATCAAACGTGAGTTTGAATTGTGAGCGTCTGCTCTTTCATAAAGGGAGCAATTGACAACCCGTGCTTTATTCCCAAGTTTTAATCATTCTGTTGCCGTACAGACGCTGAGATGTACCGGTGCGTAAAGAAATGCTCAGAACAAACGCATCAGCGGCCCCCAATATCTTTATCACCATCCGTGTGTGGCTAAACAATTAAACATTTGCCGACAAAGTTACCCAGGAGAAACCTGTGACTGCCCAAAAAGCACCAGAGAAAGTTAAACATAGTGACTTTACCGAAGGCTTGGGCAACATGATCATGTTTAACATTTACCTACGTCAGCTATATTGCCTCGTCGTAATTTGTTTGAGAAAGCTCTCGTTCTCGACGCCCTCACCAAGGCTCAAATCTGATCCACCTGTGACGACGATCAAAATCGAATGTCCCACCAAACGTTTTGCTGGATATTCCAACAGACTAGTTTAAAGCCGTGCCCTTTCAGTGGCTCACGGATTTTACCATGATCAAACGGATTAAACTTCTGCGGGGACAGCATCATCAGTTTTGTCCAGTATAAACGGATATAAGTATTGAAAGATCGCAACCAGCTCCTTTGTATTCAGCTGGTTGTGGAAATTTACGCCGTTTGTATATACCTCTACGACAGCCGAGTTGCTTGAAGTCATCGCAAGGATAAACTACAGGTTGCAGCGACCAACGTTTCTATATAAACGTTGCCAGCGAATGCACTCTCGCATTCCCACTCATCACGTCGAACCGAAAGGCGCGTTTCGTTTTGAAGTCGGTACTCTTTCTACAACACAGATGGCAACAGAACCAGTCTTCTGCACTCGGTGCATTTGGAAAGTTTGCTTGAAGCCAGTTCTCTGTGCGACACCCCGCGAGAGCGATGTATTCTGGGAGAGAACTCGAACAGTGCCAGTGCGTGTGAGACGAACTCGCTATTAGATAGGGTACACGTTTTCCACCCACAGCTGAAGGGTCGCGGGGCGACTTCATGAAAACCTTGAGGAATTCTTAACGATGGTTAGTTTCGATGGTAATCTTGGGAATACTTACAGATGGTAAGTACCTGTCTTTTCGCGATGGGGGTGATTTGAACAGCGTGTAGCAACATGAGGCCATAGTCGACCTTCCTATGTCACACCCAATGAGTTTCAAGAATCTGCTTCGTCGAGCAAATTCCAAGCACGAAATATCACCCACCGTACAGTGCACAGGATCCCGCGGCTATTTTTATGGCAGCCTGCCGCCACAGCGCTGTTCGCCGAAACTATGATGGTTAGAGACAACGTAACTCTACCAAAAAGATGGCCAACCGTGGCCAAATGTCTGTGCATAGGCGCAGCTGAGCAAACACGATCCAGCAAATAGTCATAAAGATCAGCCGTGTATACCACCTTGGACGAGTAGAGTTTTGCACTTCCCACGACTATTGTTAATTTCGTGTTCTTTATTTTTGTTTGCGCAGACTTCCAGACTCAGCGACGATGACTTCGCGTTCAGAGCAGGAAGAATCAACAAAGTGTGTCGCACGTACCGGGTGGCCCTGGCGGATCACAACACACGCATTCTGAAGCGAAACTTCAGCGACGATCGGCCGAACACCTGCCTCGTTAGAGATTGTCCTATCATGATCGACCCTGCACACAAGGTGGGCTACTGCTTCATAAGCAAGGTGGCATCCACCACAGTCAAGTCCATTTTCGGGGCCCTGCTCCACATCAAAAACACGGGAAACACAGTTCCCAGCATGCACATGGCCTTCCATGAGCACGTCCTCACAGTCTCCCCTATGACGTTTCTACGGAAAAGTAGCCATGAGCGCTACACAACCGCCATGTTCGTGAGGCACCCCTTCGAGAGGCTAGTATCTGCTTACGTGGACAAGGCGCTAGGCCCACGTGCTCACAATGCCGATTATTACAACCGGTACTGGAACGACGTGCCTGGCGTCAGGGCAACGGGCCGCCACTTGACCTTCCCGGAGTTCGTCGACTACGTACTGAATCAGACAGTGAACCAGATGGACATTCATTGGGCTCCGTACTACGTGTCGTGTCGGCCTTGTACCGTCAAGTACGACGTCGTCGGAAAGCTGGAGACAGCAAGCAGGGACTTTGCGCTGTTCCTTGGAGCGCTGGGTGTTCGGCCAGAGGACATTCCGCAGAAAAACAAGGGTGTCGACCACGTGTTCCGCAAATCTGCCCAAGAGTTTTTAAGGAGCTCACCTTACATCAGGTAATTCGTTTATATGAGCGGTTCTTCTTCGACTTCGAGATGTTCGGGTACGACTTCAGGGACTATCTGCACTGAGAGTGTACGCGAAACCAAAGGATGAGGAAAACTTCTAAGAGAGATCTGCACAGCCTGTGCTTCAACAAATCTGCAGTTGAGAAAGCGAGGAACTATGCCTGAAACCTATAAAGCTATTTTTCCGTCAAATCCGAATTCAAAAGTCAGATTTACTGAATTATATGTAGGTCTGGACAACTTGAGTGTGCCGAGCGCCTAAAAATAGTATCTCATATGTTAACCCACAACCTCCTATTTACTGATAATGCCGGCCCAGTCACCGGTTAGAAGTTATGACCATAAAGACGCGCCGCTTCTCCATCCAAGACAGAAAATGCGTACGACGTGAATAAGCCTCTCTCGTGCGTTTATTTCTTAGTGCTCTTTTTGGCATTTGTCGTGGTTGCTGCGGGCAAGAACCTGCCGCAGCTGTCATGGTATTAGGCCCCAAGCTGCACCTGGCACCATGAAAACTGATTGAACCTCATTTCGAGGAAAGACTGTACCACACTTCTACCTCCTGCCACTCAAAAGTATTCGGTAGGCAGAATTTTGAGGCAGACATTAAGGATGGCCTCTCTGGTCTCCTTAGCGCATCCTGCCGAGGCTTCACTCGAAGTGCCGCTTGGCTCAGGCCTCCATAGCCTTAATGCTGGATCAGCCCATGTGCCCTTCCAGGTCCTCCTTCGGCGCTGCTTGACTGGCTCTAAGTGTTTACCTGTCCACATCTTACTCACGCAAATCGAGTAAGTGACGGGCGCTTGACGACTGGCACAATGCGTTTTCCCTAACTTGTGCCCCGGCACAGCTAACGCCTCCCACACTTCTTAGGTGACTTCGTAGCGGTTGCAAGCCCGCAGGACCCTGGCCGTTGCGATTTCTCGTCACCTTCCGCTCTTCGCCTGGTCCTTGACCTCAGAATTAAAAATGTTTAGTGTTCGCTGTTTAAGTCAGTGAGTTTATTGAGAAAAATTTGTGCAGAGAGAGAAATCCGGAACGAGAGGCTAGCCTCTCAATGCGGGGTTTATATTTCTCGTTTCGCTTGGGGAGAGGAGAAACCATGACGGGTTGAGAAGAAAAGAGTAGGGCTAGTGCCTTGCAGTCGGGGTGTGAGTCGCGATGAGATGTCCACGACCTCGAGCAAATCACATTAGACCTGCATAACCTTAATCGTGGTCGTTCGTGGTCCTTTTGGGAAAAATAAACTTCGGGTATCTTGGTAGCCGATGTTATTTGGAGGGATTTCCTTTCGTGATAATTTCTTGGGTCTGAGTAGAGCCACTAAATGAGCTACGCTTAGAGTATCGGCACTGTATTCCCCGGGACTCTTATGGACGCCGCCATCTTGGCGCTTAATGCAGAGCAGACGCAACTGACGGTCGTCATGATTCAAAAGTGTGGCTTCCTCAGCATTATGTTCGGTGTTAGGAACCTCATATAATATTACTTTACTCTATCGCAAACTGTTTAAACATTTCTAGAGAACGGAAAAGCGTTTTTTTGTATAATTTCAGGTAGAGCTTTAGATAAATGGCAACCATGATTTTAAGCCCCAAAAGGGGTAAGTATCGTTACAGAGACGTCCCTGCTTTCTCAGAGCACAGCTCTTAGGCGCGGGTTAAGCGGCGTCGCCGTCACCGTCACCGTCGCCATAATGACGTTACACGTGACGTCACGTGTGGCGTCACGAGGGTCACGAGTGACGTCACTAGGGTCACGAGTGTGATTTCACGTGTGACGTCCCCCTCGTTACGTCACACGGGCATACCCTCGCCTCCATACCCTTCCCTCCTCCTCCTCAAGACCTGCGCTCGAATTCGGCATTACAGAGAATTGTAAACATCTTTTATTTTTTTAACCCCAATGCTTCCTGTGTGCGGATGTGCAGTTTGACAATTTTTATGTGAGTATTGTAATAAATTTCAGTTGAAAGTTTCGACCTGTCCCGTGTGTTACTCATGCTCTTGTCCTCGTTTATATATATATATATATTTCTATTGTGAATCAGAACCAAATAGTCCAAATCGCAGTCTTAATGTGTCTGTTTCTTTTTTTCTAAATTAGGTCCTCGAAATTCTGCGTTTTTCGGATAAATCCGAATTTTAGAAACTTTTACCGGCTTGTGTTACTTTAAAAAAAAAAACGAAGCTTAGTTATATCCTACATGTTATATACATATTCAGCATGCAACACAGCGCTGTGTTTATGAAACCAATCATACGCATGTGCACTACTACTTGAGGTCGAATCGAAACGCGTCTTCCACCAAATGTGCGAGTCATCGCGGTTTCGGTCGTAGCAGCCCATTCGTCATTTTTCTCGGGCGCAGTACAGCCTGTTCCACTTTGTGGTTCTCCTTAGGGCCACTGCCTTTGGGAGTACCACGTTCGCGGCGAGACGCTCTACCGCGAAGCGGGTTCGTACTCGCGTGGCATGCTGCTCGTCGAGCGCAAAGAGACACCAGTCACGTTGGTAACGGTGATAAACTCTGTTTATTTACAATACAAAACAAATACAAAAGACACGGCTATAAGCTGGTGAACGCCGTCGGAGTGGAGGTGGTCCACGGCCGAACGGTCGGTCACAAAGGTACAAAGGACGGGGTAAAACGCTCACCGGTGCGCCAGACGGTTCCCCGTTGTTGCCGCCGCCGAAATCCCAGGAAGAAGACCCAGAGATCCCGCCGTCCGCTGGTTTTAAGATAACAGCGGAGGCGAAGGGGCCAATCAAGGAGCGACACGTCGATCTCCTTTGTGCGGGGGTTCGTAATGGAATCGCCCCAAAGGGGAGAGGAGGAAGCCACTCACGGTGGTAAGCAGCGCCACCTCTCGCTACGCCAGCGCGGCCGCCACGGCGAGCCGAAACGCTGACGCGACAGAATGTTGAGGGATCAAAATCCCCACAGCTTCCTGGCAGCCGTCTGCTTCATCAACGGAAGCCTGGGCACCCTCAGCAATTCCACGGGTCTGGACGGCGTGAATGTCGTCAATCACACTCGCGAGTCAACCACAGCGTGAGAGTCCCCTGCGTCCATTGTTCCTCTGCAGCCAATCAGATTACGGCATTAGCCGATAAGAACGACGAAAGAACCAATCACGAAGCAAGGAACGAGAATGAATAGATGGATGGATGGATGGATGCGACTGAACCCTTTGAATAGGGTGGCGACTTGCGCCACCTAGTAAGTGTTTTTTTTTTACATTTATTTAATATTGTGTTATATATCTAGAGATTTATTCTTAAACGCTATACACGATCCGTACGAAGGAGGCGCCTATGGAAACAGGCTGCGCATACCTTGCGCCCTACGGGTCGCTCGGAAGGTAATAAGAAAATATTAATCCGTTTCTCGACCTATGCCATATTTTTCAAAAATAAATCACGACCGAAGTGTCAGTTACTAAAAAATCAATCATCACATTTGTTCCCATAAAAGGGAACTCAAGCGCTTTTTTTAAGTTTGTTTTTGATGGCCCATTGCGTGTTTAACTTTTGTCTATAAAATTGACTTAGTCACGGCCGCAAGACATATAGTAAGTTCACAGTGATAGAAATATGTGGGCGCTATTTTCTCTTGTGTGTGTGTGTATGTGTCGGGGGGGGGAGGAAGGAGGGGGAGGGGGGTCATCTTAGCGTCCTCTTCCCCTCCATGTAATTTATCCAATAAAAATAGTCGCGTGGATATGCGAAACGTTACTATAATTGCTCTTGGGGGGGGGGGGGTACATTATATTTTGACAAAAACGTCGAATCTCCGGGTATAGGAGACGTAATACCGCGCTGTTCTTCTTTGAAAACGCCATCTGACGGCGCCTTCCGCGGTGTCTGCTTAAGGCGCAGAACGAGGGACGTGTAACGATCTTTGATTCGTTTTTTTTTTTTTAATAAGAAAATCGGCCGCCATGAGTGTGATTTTGAATATTTTGTGATGCTTAGAGCTCGTAGATTGAGTTATGACCATGTATAGAAGATCTCAGAATTTACCTGAGTGCCCCTGGGAGCAATCAGACAGCGTCAGAAGCGCGCCATCATGGTGTTCGTCCTCTGTTCCCTTTCTTTGCGAGTCCTCTGATCGTTGAACCAGTCATAAACAGAAAGGCCTAATGAGTTGCCATTTTGATGCTGCTTTACTGGTCCCTTTAGCTCGAAGCGTCGGCTGCGGCAGGACTTAAAACTCCGGTAAAAAACGAAACCAAAATAAATAACTGGTATCGCTTTAGTGGCACGAAATGGGATCAAAGCCGAAATATTACATCGAAGTGACGCCGCAGACTCCACTAACACCGATTTTAAAAATGCAAGCGGGTTAGCTTTTAGTCCAGCAACACTGGGCGACGCGTACCGCAACACCAACGTGACATCACGACGCGGCCGTACAGCTGATATCAGTGTTGCCTTCCCTATCCTGCAGATAGTTTCGATTTTGCCTTAGACACCCGAAACCAAACATTGAGCCGTCATATTTAATCATTTTTGAAACTACACAAAAAAAAGTCAGATCTTGTGACTCAGGGACACTGTACCAAAATGATTTGCTGGGCGAGTTGGATAGACATCTTGACTAAAACAGCGCAAATAATTTACGTGAGGAAGAGACAACAGGAAGGAAAGAGCGCTGACTCACAACTGAGGTTTTAATAATGAGGTAGTGAAAGAGAAGAAAGCTGTCAATGGCGTTAAAATTATTAAAATTAAAAACCTCTTTCTAAGGGCTATTTCAACGGAATGTCAAATTGCATTTTTAAGTAACCTAAGTGAATAAATCTTTGTACAAATATTCAGATGTGTTCTACAAAGTTGACGGTGACCCAACGGTTACTACCAGAAAAAAGAAGAAACACGATGTCTACGGTGACCCAAAGGGTGTTGGCTTCCACTGAATTGAAAATTGAGAAGAAAATTGACACCTTTCTTCTCTTTCACTACCTCATTATTAAAACCTCAGTTGTGAGTCAGCGCTCTTTCCTTCCTGTTGTATCTTCCTCACGTAAATTATTTGCGCTGTTTTAGTCAAGATCAGGGACACTGACTGAGCTGAAAGCTGTCATAATCGCGAATTCGAAAATATTTACCGGAGTTTCCCTTAAGCTCAAATGAACTACGGGTACAGCTGTCCAATGTTTTTAACAATCTGACGGGGGCGTCGACCGGCTGGCCAATCACACGAACCGCTGGGGCGGTATCCGCGAGAGTGAGCGAGTACGTGCGTGCAAAGGTGCGCTCGCCCTCGCCGACAGCGCTGCAGCGCTTTGTGAAATAGGGTGCCTGCATGTCAGTCTGTCTCAGGGTGAAGACATCCATTGTTGCCCTGATTGTGCCAGCGCGTGACGCTCTCGCGCATTTGGTGCGTGACTTGGGCGCTAAAATGGCGTCTATGCATTAGCCAAAGCTACGCGCTCGAGCTGAGTGACACCGGATTGCGCGCGCTTCAAAATGCATAAAAAAACGATTGGGCGTGAAAATGGCTGAGATGTCACCACTCACGCAAAAGCGCGCGTGTGTATGAAGGCACTCTATTGTGAAACGGCGCTGATCGACCAGCCGGTCAACGCTCCCATCCTGTTATTAAAAGAGTTACGAAGCTGCACTCTCGTCATTGGATCGCGTATATACTCTGTTTCATACTTAGCGTGCAACGCTGTCAAAGCTACTGGGGCGAGCGCGTGGCTTCATTTATGGTTTTGTTTGCGCGAGAACGCGTGCAAATAATCAACGAGATCAAGCCCCACGCTCGCGCCAGTAGCTGACTACTTTGACAGCGTTGCACGCTAAGTATGAAACAGAGTATAGACAATTGCAAGCGTGGCAGCCCACCTGGTGTCCCATGAGTGCAAGCCTGTGCTGCCTGCGCGTGAACATAGCTTCGGCAAGCTTGAAATTGCACGGTCTTGTCCGCACGAGCAGAGATATGGCGGCAGCTATGAGGCTTTGCTTGCAAACGTCTTGTCGCCGCAGGGGCGCAAGTGCGTCGGTAAGACGCGACTGTGCGATAGCATCGAGCATCAATGCGGCAATGTAGCGTTCGATCATCCACGAGTCACGGCCTTCTACAAGCTTTTGCCGGCGTCCATCTTGTTGAAAAATTTCAGCTGTGTTAGAGACTTTTTAGTGTTGTGTCGTTTACCCGCAGTCTCGGTTTTTTTTAACCATGTGCAATGTACACCAGCTCGTTTGCACCCTTATATTTTGTCCATATTGTTGTAAGTTGAACTCTGACTCGGAGCTCGGGACGGAAAGAAAAAGAAGAACCGACAACGAGACGGCCATTAATCTCACGTGGTACGGCGCAGCGTAAAAAAAAGGAAACAGACAGGAAAAAAAAGTACACACAAGAAGAAAGAGAGACGAGCACGAGGAAAGCACGTGGATGCTCGAGTAACCTCATCGGGCTCCTGAAGGACTGGGCGTTGTCCGTGGCCTCGCGTGATGTTTACACCAGCTCGGGCGAACTTGAGCAAGACGAGATGTCTGCCGCCGCCATCAATCATCTGGGGTATGAAAAGCGGACGGGACCAGAAACCACAAGCGGAATCAAAAACGTCGGCGTGAGGAGGAGAAGGAAAACGATCACGGGACGACGGGGTCTCAGGGGTCAGCACAGATCGAAAAGGAACGCCACGAAAGACGCCACGCAAAAGAACTCTTCTCTGTTTTTAACGAAGCTTGAGTTGTAGATTTAGACTAATAAACAGGTCGTGTTGGGTTTAAACCTTGCGGTTGTCATTAAACAACAAACTTTCTGGTGCCGAAACCCGGGATTAACCACCAACAAAGCCCCCGAACGAAGAAATGGCAACTCAAGCTACAATCGACCGACTGAGACGCAGAAGAGCAGTGGTCCGAACGTCAACAACGAAACTCCTGAACGAAGCCGACGTTCTGCTGGCCACGGAAGAAACGCATGCGGGTGAGCTTCAAGAAAATTTTGAACTTCTGGTGTCCAAAGAATCAACGTTAAAGGAACTGGACCGCGAGATGGAAGAAGTTGTGGACTGCGAATCGATAGAAGAGGAGATGACAGGCGCGGAAGTTTACCATAAAAGAATCAGCGTAACGAAGACGCGATTGCGAAACAAGCTGACAGAACGTGAACAAGCCGCTGCCAGGTTATCTTTAACGCAGAACACGGCCGTCAAAACTATGACAAATCAAGGACGAATGACTACGACAGTGAAGCTCCCGAAACTTGAGATAACGAAATTCCAAGGGGACATACGAGCATGGCAAGGATTTTGGAGCCAATTTGACTGTACCATTCACCAGAACGAAACTCTCTCGGAAATCGACAAGTTCAAGTACCTCAAAAGCTACCTGACCGGAAAAGCTGCTGCGGCAATTGAGGGACTCGCCGTAACTGCCAAAAACTACAAAGTTGCAATCGACCTCCTGAAGGAAAGATTTGGTCAACAGGAGCTGATCATCGAGAGCCATCTCTCAGGACTGCTAGAGATCAAACCAGTCCATGACTCCAGGAATGTCAATGCACTCAGAGCGTTATACGATGAAGCGGAGACGGGAGTTCGAAGTCTTGACGCCCTGGGGGTTCAATCGAATACCTATGGAACGATGCTCCTTACCGTTCTTCGAAAGGTCGTGCCGGCCGATCTGACCCTGGAATACAACCGGAGGTCCGCCTCACGAACAGCGACCAAGCACAACGAGCTGACAGACTTTCTGGACTTCCTGAAAATCGAGATAGAAAGCCGAGAAAGAAGTTTATACGGGTAAGGACATTCCATGCCAAGAAACGAGGATCAAAGAAGCCTTCGTCCGAGCAAGGATCGGCAGAGTAGTTATCCTCCTTCTGCATCTGTACTAACAACGGCAGCGGGCCTGGATGAAAAGAACTGCGTGTTCTGCAAATCAGGTGCTCATCTGACTGCGGACTGCACATCCTCAATGACCAACGATGAACGCAAGCGTATACTGAAGGCTGAAAACCGATGTTATCGTTGCACCAAGAGAAACCATCGAGCAAAGGATTGCAGAAGTGCAAAGTGGCTGAAGTGTGCGCGGTGTGCAGGGAGACACGCCAGTGCTATGTGCGACCCGAACTTCAAACCTCAGCATAAAACTACGGCGAAAGAAATGGCGGACACCGGTGAAACATCAACTTCGGGAGGAACGACACTCCAGTCAACGCTCAAGATCACAAACAAAGAAAGGAACAGTGGAAAACGTGTACTTCTGCAGACAGCTCAAGCCTGGGCAGAAGGTGAAAGAGAGCGTTGCCGGATTAGGCTTCTCATCGACGGCGGAAGCCAGCGGACGTTTATTCTCCAAACCGTCTCCAAGAGACTTCACCTGAAGGAACTGGGTGAGGAGGACTTGACCATTTTCACGTTTGGAGACGCTGCAACGAAAACTAAATGCAAGCGAGTGGAACTGTGGCTCCGCAGCCAATATGACAGAAGATTCGGGCGTTTAGTGGAATTAGGATCGAGGCCTTGTTTTCCAAAGTGTCTGACGCCCTGCCCGATTTTTATGCTGTCATTTTTCACGTTGGCACAAACAACACAGCGTTTGTGCCAGCGCGTGCATTGACAAGAACCGTCGGCTGGCTTCTCAATTCTTGGAACGCAATCCGACGATGCAGATCGCCTTTTCTTCCGTCCTTCCGAGGCGGAAGAACAGGTTCTCTTCGCTGGAGTGTCAGCGTAGTCAGAGTGCCGAGATCCAGGCTTTCAATGATCGACACAGAGAGGTGAACTGGCTCCTGCAGGAGTTTTGCCGCTAGAAGGGCTTCGTGTTCATCGGTGATCTCGTGGACGAGTGGCATCTGTGCATCGGCTACTGTTTTATTTGTCATGAAATAAAATGTTTCTGAAAACTTTTACCCAGTTTCCTCGATTGAATGCTCTCAGTATATTTGTTATTCCTGGTAGTAATGCATGTTTTCCTTCTCTCGCAGTCTTTGTGAGACTGCGAGCGTGCGCGCAAGACAAGAACGTACTGAGCGGTGGCTCGCCCTTGTCCTATTCGATGCACACAAGCTTACACTAAAGTGCCTCGAATTAAGCCAACCACACACATGACGAACCATCACCGCCTCGCCTCGGCAGCGATGCACGCAAGGACGAATGCCCTGGGGTCCGCACCCGCACCAAGTCAACAACGTCCTCACCCACACCCGCACGGATGGCACGCACGCCGCCCACACGTGTGTGTGACTCCTGGACAACGTAACTATAGATGATCTCTATTTATACTATTTTTATGGCGCATATTTGCTATTGGTCTTAGAAAACAGTAAAAAATTGATAAAGTGTAAAAAAATGTGTAATGCCACGTGACTTATTAACTTTAAAACAACACTACATATACCTCTTTATTTTTATATCCTATATTTACGTATTAGAAAGAATAATATGTACATAAAAACAAATTGCGTCCTTATATTATGAGTCACGTGAACTTTTGCGTGGATGGAGCCTCATCTCCTCCCGACTTGGCTACGTCCCCGCGCGTGAATGTAGCCTCTGCCAACAAAAACTTGCTTGGTTCACCCCACGATCGAGAATGGACGACGGACGAGTCAGCACGAAACCGGGAGATAAAGGAAGCGGCGCCCACGGTGGTACCGGCCAAACAATGTCTGTTTCACCGCCTTCGGCCCAATCTTCTCTTGTAGGGACCATCTGCAGGTGTCGGTGGTCGTGCGATATGTCTCCGAGTATACCGTCTGGGATCTGCCTGCCCCCCCCCCCGCGCCCCGTCTCCTTCCCCTTTATCAGATATGTCCGTGCTGTTGTTTTTACAGCCAGCCGGTCTCCGTTTTCTCTTCCCTATTAGTTCTCAAGGATGCCCTCCCCATAATGTGCAGAAAGCCAGCGCTTGTTTAACTTGTTTATTCTCTTCGGAGCCGCTCGAGTAAACACGAAGGCAGGTTGAAGTGCAAGTGCCTTTTCGTTGATAGTCTCATGAAACACCCCCATGGAGGGACACTTTGTTGTGGAACTCATGCAGTGCTCTATATGAGGCGATTTCCCGGAAATCACACGTCTTAAGTGAGAGAAACAGCTGTTTTCATGCGTGTATGCGGACTGGTCTTCAACGGTTGGCCTTTGGGACACAGACGCCGCGGTGGTCGTCGTACATTCGTTGAGCACCAGAAAACCTCACTGTTCTTTCGAAGCAGTTTGACCTGTTATGTTTGGGCCTGCTTCTGAGTAGATCCCATAAGGCGATTATGTGACCCTCTGTGTCCTCATTCGTTTCAGAGTGAAAACAAACCGAAAACGTTCACTGACGCGGGCCGATGACAATTTTCAAAAACAGTTGATTCTTAGTTATAACAATTATTGCAAATAAATTGTGCACATCAAAATGCTAAAACGGCGAATGACGCAAAAAGAAACACCCTTCCAGTTTAAATTTTTGCAATTTGTCAGTTTACCTTTCTTCGTACTGAAATGTAAACAAATAAAATAATATTGCTTTGGTTTTGTGATTACTTGTGTCCAATTTGTACTGTAACGAGAAAGTAAAGGCGCTACTGCTTTTGCAGCAACCCTAACCGCAACACGATACATTTTGGAGCCGGTAACGGTAACTGTAACAGAGTTGCATTTACTCCCTAGGTAACTGTAACACTGTTACTTTTTACTGGTAACGTGCCCATGACTGCTTCCAGTGTACTATCAAAACAATTATGCTTCTCTATAAAGATTTTTGTTTTCCATCTCACATTTATTTTTATTCATTGTAATTATGCAAGCATAGCGTCCACGAGCGACCTAAAAAACGTAATGAGAAAATGGAATGAACTCAAGATTTAATAAGGGCCCAACTAGTGCCAGAAACGAGAAGAGCACACGTCGAAAATGTAGCGGTGAGCGTCGACGGGCGGCAGCAGCAAGCGACGGTGCGTCGGCGTAGCAGCTATATATCGCGAAGAGAATCTTCGAATGAATTGGCGATACGGCGCTCGGTTCTTTATCTACTGTGCTCGTTATCTCAAATATTCGACCTAGAATGTTTCGGAAAGAGCTGGGGCGAGGTCATTCTGACTTGGCAAGGTCATTCTGGCCTCCTCATCGTTTACGCTCGGGGTAAGAATGTGCGCGAATCTTTTAGATGAACGAAGGAGCGTATCTTCTCGTTCATGCACGCCTCAATATAAGTTCGTGTTTTTCAGATAAGATTAATTTATTGGTAGCGCTCCGTGTGTTCACTCCTACTTCTTTGTGCTCATTTTTGTTTTGCACTTTTAAGTACACGTTTCTTGCACCTGATGTCATTTCCGGTTAGACTCGAAATCGAAAGAAACATAGTCGTCAGATATCAGCATATAGTAATATACACAATGTAAAGCGAGGACACCATAGAGTAATATACCCAAGGTAAAGAGCGGACACTGCCATAGGCCCCAGCGGCCCAGATAGACGAGTGACCGGTAGCGCTCCTAGCGGGCGGCATTAAGCATAATCTGGTTCCGGTTCCGGTCAAATTAGTTTCGGTTTCGGTTTGGGCGTTTTTGCTCCGGTTCTCCGGTACCCTTCTCTGTCTCTTTCCTTCCCGCCTCGCTCCTCGACTCCCGAAGCCGCTGTTTGTTTGTTTTTGTTTTCTAATATTGACGCACTTTTATTTTAAATTTTATGGTAGAATCCGTGCAAAATGTGTCACACAATATTTCAATTTACTTTAGAAAACAGAGGTGTATTTCTTGTTCTTTTCCCATTGTAAAACATCGAAGTTACACAATCGCCACAGACTCCTGGCTGGTGGAGCATTCTGGGGTCAACAACAGTAAGTGGTTCGAAAAATTTTATTGGACCACATCCATGTATACATGATTTACTTCAAAAGCTCTGTATGTTTTATACAAAACTGATACTCACAAAAATAAATTAATATGAAGGAGTTCGGCATATCGTACACTTCGTAATAGATTGTTAGCAGAACCAAGTTAACAAAAATTTTCCACAGAGAACATGCTGAATGATTCATTCACTTTCACGCCGACTCGGGCACGGGAAGTAAGTACAGAAATATATAACACATCGCGATCATTACCAGTCATAAGAGTATAATAAGAGTGCGAAGCACACACCGTATAGAACAAATTCCCAATTGCCGGCTAATATAAAAATCGCCAATTTGCATAGCCTCAAACTCACTGCGGGCAAGCTATTACCAAACAAGGAGAGCTCTATTCGAAATCTGACAAGATTCAACGTCCCTAAACATTCCCCGAAATTGTTCAGGAAAGAAGAATAGCTTCAGAAAAAGAGGCTAAAAAACTATGGACAGTGGATACAACTGGATACATTTTCTTTAGAATATTTTTACCCTCTATACACTATTTTCTATAGAAATTCTGTAGAAAGTGAATAAGTATTTTTGTTCGTCAGACGCGATACACATTTGCTGGAAAAAGGGGAAACAAATGTTTGGAGTGCAAGCAGCACCGATCAATTAATAAGCGCTTTCTATTTATGGTTTGGCAACCGCCTCCGTTAATACATTATTAACAGTTAAACCTGTCTAGTTGCTTACCAGCCACTGAAGAGTGCAACCGAACTTTGTCCGAATTCCGGTTAAGTAATCGAACATGCCAATTCAAGCGCGTATTCTGCAAAACATTTTTAATAGCCGTTTGTGGCACTCCTCTGAGCAAAGGCTAAAACCACCCAGACTTCAAAGTGTGCGATACACGGCGGTATAGACTCCTCGAACATGTGCCACACTCTCTATTATTGGAAGAAAGTGATTTTCTAGTTGCTGAATGAAATTAAAGGCAGCCTGTGATCGTACTACTAAGTTCCCGAAGAGTTTTCCTGGCACGTGGCATGCTTCAAGCACAAGAAAGTACTGGTGAGGCCTGGTCAAGTTATCAGATTCATCCCATAGCAGCTGAAAACAGCCACAGCTGTGAATAGTCTGTTCAAGCACAAGCTTGATCAAATAGCCCCACACGTAGTAAGTGGACGAGTCACCAATTACGTTAGACTTGATGTCTGATGCCAGCTCAGAAATATCCTCTAGTGGCGGGAAGTTATCGATTGGAAGACATCCCACATTGTCTGAAATTGAACTTCCATAATGCGAAGGTATTGGCAGCTCCTTGAAGAGGTCAGCCTTGTCATCCTCTACGTTTCCATTGTTCGACAGTTTGAACAGTTTCTTTATCACAATCTGTTTTAGTCCGGTGAACTGATGCAGTTTCGGGTTTGTGTTGCAGCCCAGCATTTGTCGTATAAAGCTCCAAAAGGTTTTTCAAGTGGGTCTTGCTGCAGGCGTCGTGTAAGTAAGAACTTAAAGTCATGGCTGTTTGAAAGCTCATTTCAGAGCATGAGGATACATTTTATAGTAACTTGCCACCCTATGATGGCTTGTGGCTGTCTCCTACTTTGGAACTGCCATGCTGAAATCCATCCGAGTTGCTGGTGTAGGTAATCGAGTATTTCAGATTCGCCCTTCAGAATGGCATGACGAAACTTCTGCCCTGTCTTCTTGAATTGTGGGCTATTCAGACAATCAAAAAGTATGGACATCCTATCACAGAAATAGGCTGTAGCCATGGCTGCCTCAGGAAGCTCCTTGGCATAAACAAGAAATATGATTGCAAGAAAGAGTGAGGCACTCAGTACCTGTGCGGCACGATTTACTTCCATGTTACTGAAAGGTTTTTGAAAAATGTCTCTCAGTAAGTTTCGGAGCCAACTGCAAGCTCATCTCACGGGTAGAACGATAAAGTTCAACAATATGGGACGACTCAATGACCTCATTTCCAATGCAAAGTTTCTGTGCTTGGAGATTGCGCTTGGTTGTTTAGGGGAGGTGCGGAACATGAAAGATAAAGTAAACATATTCGTTGTCAACTTAAAAAAATGGCCTATCAACACACACACCGTTGGTTGGCCAAGCTTACGTTTGAAGCCCCTAATCACAGACCACAGCCTTTACTGTGAAGCCAACAGTCTTTAGCTCCCGAATGAGAGAACTGAGGAGACTGCGTTTAACAGAAGACGTTATTGGAGTGTGCAAAACAGCAGGCACGTAGCCAGGGGGGGGGGGCATGGGTCTCGCCCCCCCTCCCCTTGAAATCTTCCATTTTGCTGGGGCCTCCTCTCCCCCTCCCCCTCATACAGCATTTTGTCATAAGCGCCCCCCCCCCCCCCGAAACAAAATCCTGGCTACGTGCCTGCCCAACAGTGTATGCAAGGGGCTAAGCCCACCCCACCTCCTGAAAATTTCAGAAAGCACAACAACCAAGGCTCTATCTGTAATGTTAGAAATACGTTCAACACCGTCATCTGTAAATCCAAGGACAATGTTGCGTGCAGGGACGTGAGTTAAGTTCTTTTTTAAAACTATCTCATCGAAAATCATGATGCCCACACAATCAAGTGCAGCCCGACTGCCCGGCGGAAACAACAGCACGAACTCAAACCGATCGGCTCCACAAATTCCCGCCGAGCATGCAAGGACGCGGGCGGTCATGCGTCACCTTGATTGATGCAAAGTCGACCAAATATGATGCAGCAGAAAGCACAGACGGACGGCACGCACGGCACGGACGGGCAGAGGCCATGCAGAATGATGCAGAGGCGACGGCGTGCAGGCAAGCAGGCAGGCCATGGCAGGCGCCATTCATCACGTGGTTTTTGTGACGTATTTGATTAAAACTATTTAGTCGTTTTAATTACTTTAAATAATTCTAAAGCTTAACAATTTAAAAAATAAATACTTCTCGGAGAAAGAGCTCCAATTAATATTAACCAAATTACAGAAAAGCGCCACGTAGCGGAGGGCATTAAACGCACTATCTGGGCCGCGAATCGGCATCAGTGTCCTCTCTTTACGTTTACTATATTACTCTATGAGGACACTGCCATAGGCCCCAGCGGCCAAGATAGACCAGTGACAGCTAGCGCTCCTAGCGAGTGGCATGAATTAGAACTTGGTTCCGGTTCCGGCTAAGCTAGCTTCGGTTTCGATTTTGTGCATTTCTGCTCCGATACTCTTCTCCACCTTTTTTCCCTCTCTTTCATCCTCACCTCGCCAGGCTCTCAGAAACTCCTCCGCTCCCGCTGGTTCTTTTTTTTTTTTTTTAGTATGGACGCAGGTTTGTTTTGATTTTTGTCATAGGAACACAGCAAAATTTGTCAAACAACATTTTAACTTCCACCACATAGCAGAAAAAGTGAATTTCTTGTTTTTCTATGGTAAAACATTGAAGTTACACCATCGCCACATTGACTCCTGGCTGGTGGAGCATTTTGAGGTAAACAACTCTAAGTGGTTAAAACACATTTTATTGAACCACATTAATATATACATGGTTTACTTCAGAAGATCTGTATGTTTTATAAGAAATAGATACTTGCAAAAATAAATGAATATGAAGGAATTCAGCATATTGTACAATTCGTAATGGAATTTTAGCGGAACCAAGTTAACAAAAACATTCCACAGCGAACTTGCTGAATGATCCATTCGCTTTCACGCCGACTCTGTCACGGGAAGTAAGTGCAGAAATAAATAAGACATTGCTTTTATTAACAGTCATTAGAGCACAGTACGAGCGCGAAGCACACAGCAGATAAAATAAAGTCTCAATTTCCGGTTAATATATAACACACAAATCGGCATAGCCTGAAACTCACTGCAGGCGAGTCATTACCACACAATGAGAACTCTAATAGAAATATGACAAGATTCAACGTCCCTAAACATTCCCCGAGATACATTTGTTCAGGAGGAGAAGTATGGCTAATACAGAATCCATGGACAGGCACACTGATCTCTATAACAACTGCTGGGTCGCGCTTCCCGCTCTCGCGAGTGAAGCCACCGGGTGGCCATCTTGCTCTTAGACGAATTGCGGTTTTTTCTAGGGTTGCAGAGGCTGGCGGCAGCGTGCTGAAGACAAGTTTTCTACTCGTTCATAAGGCGGATCAGAGGCGACGCGCAAGCAGTCGTTGCCTGGATTCAAGCGCCTCTGCTAACGATGTTTGTGTATTGTTCATCTCGTCTATGTCAAATTAAATGTAGTTTCTTGTTGTTAAAACCGTTGGCTCCGTGTTATTCCCCCGGGTCGGGTATGCAGCAAGGCAAACCGACGACTCACTTAAGAGTAGAAATTTTCCTAACACAATGCAGGTGGCAAAGGTGACGGTGATATAAAAAGTGGAGGATGAAAACGACTTAGGAAATTATAGACCTACTTCCGTATTTTCAGAAGGCTTAGAAAAAATCATACATTAAAGGCTATAGCAATTTGTGGTTCTATGTCTGTCTTTTCTCTTGGTGCAGGCACTACTGGCATAGTTGAGAGTTTGGAAGTGATAAGGTGAGCTTTTAATAAATCTATGCATGGTAGGAACAAAATGGTGCAATATACGTGCAATAAACTCTCTAAGGCTCTAGATACGATATGCACATACCGTCAAATCATTCCCAGCTACGCTATGATACTGGATTAGAACTCTATATTTTACAGTCATTATATCTTGTAACATTCTTGGTATGGGGAAACACTTCCTTCGCAAAAATTAACAAATACATATTTTCCACAAAAAAACGTGATTCGTATAATATGGCATGCGAAGCCATATTATACGTATAATATGGTCATACGAAGCCATTGATCTAAAAATTCAATACTGTGCAAGTTACCAGTCACAATAATTACAAACTTGCCCCTCAAACAAAAAATCGTAATCTCATAACATTTATTTCCTTTCACTCTCCCACCTTGAATTCAGGCAAAAGCCATGCAATACTCGTTGTACGGGTATATGGACAGTACCGCATTGCAGGACTAAGTCTGGCAATCAAATGATAAGATATATAGTTTCGCGCTTTCTAACTTGTTGCAGTGAATTTGACATGAACATGCTGAATTTGACACTGAAAGACGTGTGGTGTTTCGCTGTTAAAGGATTTCCTAGTTATGTCTCTGCATGCTAAGAACTAAAGCGATTTTAAGATTCAGCTCCTTTTTATTTGCTATGTTTTATACAGTTATTTTGTTGGTTGGAAATTATTTTACAAACGGCGGATGTATTGTGCGTGTGTACGATTCCTTGCTCCCCAAAGTAGGAAGGAATCAGGTAATTAGAAAAATAGCTACAATGGTGGTGAACAGGAGAATACTCCCTTTCACCATAATTTGGCAAAAGGCGAAGGCTGCAGTCCCAGTGAGCCCTTATGAACGTTGAAGAGAGGCATGTGACAACATATAATCAGAGTGGTCTCCATCCACGGAGTGTTTTCCCATGCCTTCACTCAGGATCTCCGATAGGCTCGAGGAGGCTGTAGAGTTTGCTCCTTGCCAATTTATGGGGAAGCAAAGTATAGGCAGCAGATACTTTTGAAAGAAGTCTATTGAAGAGACTGAAAGGAATGGTAGTCAACAGTTTGCTAACCGTTTGCTACAAGACTGCGCCTTCGGTCAATTAGGACAAACACAAGTACAAGTGATTTTATTCGGGTAAATAGAACAAGTAAATAATCAACCGACTGATACAATTCCCCCTTAATAAACAAAATGATGGCACCAATAAATCCTACAAAAGTGAGACATATCTGGTTTATTTTCCATTTCCGAGTTCCTTTAAATTTAAAGAATTGTTAATATGTGTAGTGGTAGAACATTATCTTCTTTTTAAGACTCTAGATGTTAGACTGGAGGATGAGACAACCATCTAAGCGGAGTTTGGTTGTAAACTTGAGGTTAGTTGGGATATTTGATACCCATCGCCAAGGTGAAGAGACTACCAATACTAATTTCTAAGCGACGTCGAATGCAGTATCTTGTGCACTGCTCAATCAAAAATATGAAAATTTGAATTTTTCTGAGTTCCAAGGGGATAATTGAACTGAGTTACGGGTTTTAGTCGAGCTGGTTGGTACATACTGTTGGCAATCAGGTCAGCTGAACACGGAAAAAAACAAGAACACGAAAGGAAGGACTGTACATTCACACCGCTGACTAACAACTGACTTTTCCTTTTTCCTCATCCCATCCTAAGCCTTTTCTTCTTCGTCCTACGACACATTAAACACGTGTAAAAACAACCATTTAGCCTACCACTCAACGGGGCGTAGCAAACCGCAAAAATTTGCGCTCCTTTTTCGTGAACTGTAATTGATGAGGTGCTCACGCAATCTTCTCCTTTTTCTTCAATGGCCAAGGCCTCCAGCACTTCACGCGCGAAGGAGTTCTTGCTTTTATGGAGGACGGTTATGATGGTGAGCTCTGCATCACATCCACAGGTCCGGCAACACCAGCATAACCGTCCTCCATAAAAACAAGAACTCCTTCGCGCGTGAAGCGCTGGAGGCCTTGGCCATTGAAGAAAAAGGAGAAGATTGCGTGAGCACCTCGTCAATTACAGTTCACGAAAAGGAGCGCCAATTTTCGCGGTTTGCCACACCCCGTTGAGTGGTAGGCTAAACGGTTGTTTTTACACGTGTTTAATGTGCCGTAGGACGAAGAAGAAAAGGCCTAGGCTGGGATGAGGAAAAGTAAAAGTCAGTTGTTAGTCAGCGGTGTGAATGGCCAGTCCTTCCTTTCGTGTTCTTGTTTTTTCTGTGTTCAGCTGACCTGATTGCCATCAATAATTGAACTGTTTTGTGAACATTAGAAATGAAATATTTTTCGAATAATTGGCTCCAATTCTTTGTAACATTTCGCGTGCACGCCACTTAAGCGAGCACCAGCTTTGACACAAAACAATATACTGCTATCAAACGCAAGCTACTGTAATATTAGCACTTTATAACCAAATATTAAGAAGTCCGAAATCGTCGGCAAGCAGCTACACATCACGAATACCGCGCACCGAACCAAGTTGTATCCACCAGCTCTTGGCGCTGCCAACTTACTGGTGACGTCATGGCTGTTGCGAGGTCACGTGACGAGTAGCTACTTCAGCGTACAACAGGCGACCTCCGTGGTCCAGGTGCCATTTTCTACCTTCCCCTTTATTACTCTTCGCCGCTCTACCTCTACAATTACCCCCCCTCCCCTCGTACAGGCGCTTCGCAGAAAGGGGCGTGCTCATTTGAGCGATGCAGTACATGTTTCGTACAGCTGTGAGCATTTGAAAAGTAAAATAAAAATTCGATATGTTGCAGCCGTACACGCTATGCGCACTATTTTTGTTCTATGCGCTCTATTCTTCGTCCGGGACAGCGCCCGCAAGATTGCAGTGCACTAGATTGTACACCCATGTATAAGAGGTCGTCTTTTACGGTGCGCAAAATAGCCTTGGCAATTTTGTGTGCAGCAATTGTTGCCTCGCTGGTATATTTCTGTTGGTTACAACGGCCACCTTCTTGCCCCACGCCAGCATCCGGCGGCACGACCACAGAGCAGGTAATACGCAGTGTTCTTGCTATAGTTACTGAAAGGATGAGAACGGCAGGGAGATTCCTCGGCAGTCCCGCCTCCCTAGCGACCTTCCTGCCTTCGATAGTGCTACGGCATCTAGTGAGCCTCGAGCGTGCACACACAGCCAAAGCACGGTGGAAGGCAACGAGCGCGTGGTGGTAGCCGGTCATCCGAAGAACGCCCTGCCTTTCCCATTCTATCAGTGACTATAGTGTTCTTTCCGATTCCGATTTCTTCTGCAGATATTCCAAGTGTAGTCTTCAGGGAAGTCCTTTGAATAAATCTTGCGTTGGTAGTTTTCGGATTTCATGTTGGTCGCAGAGGGAACGAAAAAGACAGTTTTATATCGTTTCGATTGGTATCCTAGAAAATTTCACCTCTTGTTTTCTTAAAGCGTGAATGAAATCGATGGAGAAGCACTCGACCCTAATAGGCAATGTATACCATTGATCTCTATGACTATTTTCTGGATCGCGTTTGCTCGCTCCGCTAATACGGCTGCGGTCGGCCATCTTTTTGGTAGAGAAATATTATCTCTAGCCACACCATAGTTGTATGGTGGCGCAATTTACCTCCCCTTAGATAGGGTACACGTTTTCCACCCACAGATGAAGGATCGCGGGGCGACTTCATGAGGACCTTGGGGAATGCTTACCGATGGTAAGTTCCTGTATTTTCGCGATCAGGACGATTTGAACAGCGTGCCGCACAACATGACGGCATAGTCGACCTTTCTATGTCGCATCCACTGAGTTTCAAGGTTCTGCTGTGTCGAGCTACTTCCAAGCACGAAATATCACCCATGGTACCGTGTACTAGACCCACGGCTATTTTTATGGCAGCCTGCTGCCATAGTGCTGTCAGCCATATTACTATGATGGTTAGAGATAATATAACTCAACAAAAAGATGGCCGACCGTGGCCACATTTTTGTGCATAGGCCGAGCTGGGCAAACGCGATCCACCAAATAATTATAGAAATCAGCCATGTATACAACCTTCGACAAGTACCGTTTTGCATTTCTTGTGTCTATTGTTCTTTTCCTTATCTTCATTTTTGTTTGCGCAGACTTCCAGACTCAGCGACGATGACTTCGCGTTCAGAGCAGAAAGAATCAACGAAGTGTGTCGCACGTACCAGGTGGCCCTGGCGGATCAGAACAGACGCATTCTAAAGCGCAACTTCAGCGACGAACGGCCCAACCTCTGCCCCATGCAATATTGTCCCATCATGATCGACCCTGTACGCAAAGTTGGCTACTGCATCATAAGCAAGGTTGCATCCACCACAGTCAAGTCCATTTTCGGGCTCCTGCTACACATCAACAACACGGGAAACACAGTTAACAGCTTACACGATGCATTTGATGCGCAAGTCCTTGGAGTCCCACCCATGACGTTTCGACAGATGAGCAGCCAGAAGCGCTACACAGCCGCCATGTTCGTGAGGCACCCCTTCGAGAGGCTAGTATCCGCTTACGTGGACAAGGCGCTACGCCCACGTGATGGCAATGTCTATTATTACGACCGGTACTGGAACGACGTGCCTGGCGTCAAGGCAACGGGGCGGAACTTGACTTTCCCGGAGTTCATCGACAACTTACTGAATCAGACAGTGAACCAGATGAACCCTCATTGGGCTCCGTACTACGTGACGTGTCAGCCTTGTACTATCAAGTACGACGTCATCGGAAAGCTGGAGACAGCAAACAGGGACTTTGCGCTGTTCCTTGGAGCGCTGGGTGTTCAGCCGGGGGTGATTCCGCAGAAAAACAAGGGTAGCGACCACGGGTTCCGAAAACCTGCACGAGAGTTTTTTAAGGAGCTCACTCTACATCAGGTGATGCGTTTATATGAGCGGTTCTTCTTTGATTTCGAGATGTTCGGGTACGAGTTCAGGGACTATCTCCACTGAAAGTGTACGCGGAACCAAAGGTAAGGCCAACTTCTAAGAGAGTTCTTCTCAGCCAGTGCTTCAGCAAATCTGCAGTCGAGAAAATGAGGACCCACGTCTAAAACCTATAAAGAGTTTTTTTTTTCATAAAGCGTATTTAGAAGTCAAATTAACTGAATAATATACAGGTCTAGACAACGTGAGTGTGCCGGCAGCCTAAGATATGTGTCTCATATGTTGACCCATACCTTCCTATTTACTGATAATGCCTGCCCAATCGCCGGTTGCCAGTTATCACCACAAAAGCGTGCCGCTTCCCCATACAAGACGGAAGATGTGTACGACATGACTAAGCCTCTCTCGTGCGTTGAATTATTGGAGCTCTTTTTGGCATTTGTCGTGGTCGCTGTGGGCAAGAACCTGCCGAGGCTGTCAATTTATTAGGCCCCAAGCTACACCTACTCCATGAAAACTGACTGGAGCTCATTTCTAGGATAGACTGTGCTCCAATTCTACCTCCTGCCACTGAGCAGTATTCGGTAGGCAGAATTTCGAGGCAGACATTAGGATGTCCTCTCTGGTCCCCCTCTGTACATCCTGCCGAGGCTTCACTCAAATCCCAGCTTGGCTCAGGCCTCTCTAGCGTCGAAGCTGGATCAGCCCATGTGCCCTTCCAGGTCCTCTTTCGGCGCTGCTTTGACTGCTGCTTTGACTGGCTCTCAAAGATTACCTGTCCACATCTTTCTCGCGCACCTCGAGTAAGTGACGGGAACCTGACGATAAGCACATTGCGTTTTTCCAGAACATGTGCCCCGGCACAGCTAACGCCTTCCACACTTCTTATGTGACATCGTAGAGGTTGTAACCAAGGAAGGCCCTTGCCGTTGCAATTTCTCATCACCTTCTGCTGTTCACCTGGTCCTTGATCTGAGAGTTAAAAACGTTCAGTGTTCGCTGTTTAAGGGGCAACTATACACCTGGCATAACGTTTTGGTGTTTTTTTGACGGTTTATAACTTTCTTTCTATGTATTCTACAGTTATGAAGCTAATGTCAAATTAAAGAGCTGTTATTCAAAAATACTTTAATGTCTTGATATTACGATTATTTTTATTTGTTAGTTAATTATTCAGCTTTTAATAAAATAAACCACAGTCTCTAATGTTGAAAAAATTGTTTGTCGAGTTATAACGTCCCATTATCTACGATATTTGACGTGAGCGTTCGGTTGGATATAATGAATGAAAAAAGCAAGCAACAAACTCTACAAATAATGCACATTTTAAAATAAAAAGTAAAGTTTAACATGGTATTATTTTAGGGTTCTATAACAACGGAATCACGTCAACTAATCAATATTACGAGACATTAAATTACGAACCATCCATCGATATTACATTTTTCAGAATTCCCATATTGCTATATTACGCGTTAAAAATGTTATTAGACCTCAAACGTTCCACAATTAATTACGGCAAATTGCAGTTTCCTTAAAATAGAATACGGACGTCGACACGTCTTCAAGAATAGCTTGATGGGCATTTGCCGTCGTGTGCCGCTTGGAATGCCACGAGAGACAGAAAAAACACCAGAAGTCAGGGTGTCAGATGCCTGGATGCCCGCTGTAAGTGAGCTCCAGATGTCAGAACAACAAGCGCGAGGCTGCGTGTGCACCACAGCTACTCTGGCGCGTTCTACTGTGCGTAGGCCCACGTGGTCGGCACACATGCCGCACAAACTGCCGGACGCGATCCCAATAAAATGGGCGCATGAAAGGGATTCCGCCATTCGGGATTCTCCCACGTATTTGAGAACATTTGAATGTTTTTATCACTTGCAATAATCATTTTCACAATCAAACTATGCTTCTCGGAATGGTTCGACCATATTTTGTTTCAAAAACCACCTCGGTGGCTCTTAAGTGCCAATGATATTTTTTTTAAACATTAAAACGTCTTAGTGTCTCCGTGGATATAAATACCGGCCGAAGTGCCTGCAATCTGACGGAAGCGAATCTGAGATTTCGGTTGCACGTCAAATGATCTCTATCTAGCCAAAATGAACCCGCAATTTTGTTTTAATGGGGCGTGTTAGGTGGCTTTTATTGGTTAGGCTTGTAAAACCCTAAGATCTCAATATTTGCTTTGCTTTACCTTAGCTCGGAGCGCAGCCAACGCTACGGGCTGATGAAGCCTCTCAACCAGCGGCAAGAGCGCGAGGTCAAGCAGTTCGTTCTCTTTTTGTGCTTGTGCGGTCGAGCTAGACTAGAGCCATTAAATAAGCTACGCTTCATACACCTTTTGGTGCATAAAATTATGGTTGTCAGTTATCTGAACCTTTATTTGAAATCACAGGAAACGCTTTTCCGTTATCCACAAATGTTTAATCAGTTCGAGACAAAGAAACCCAATATTACGTAAGCTTTCTAACACCGAAACTATAGGTTGTGTAGATGTTTATACATCGTGTGGTTGCTCAGCCATTTCAAAGTTGCGACGAGTCAGTCGCCTTAGATGACCAATTTAGCCAGTACAGTAAAACCGCTAGCTCTGGGGCTTTAACGTGTACCACGCAGTAGTGGTACACGACCGCACGCCGGTATGATGCTCATCTAGATCGAAACGGGCAGGGTGAAGAATGAACCCCTGGATCCCAGGTTTCAGCTAGCTGCTAGCGTTTCAGCGCTGCAGTATCCCTGCGGCTTCTGCAGCGCTAGCTTCACTCCACGTGCTCCGAGCTGGTGTGCGCTAGCCCACTCGCCACCAATCTGAAGTCACACTTTTGAGTGATGACGATCGGCAGCTGCGTTTGCTTTGTACTAACCACCAATGTTGTGGCGCCCACAACAATATCAGGGAAAGGAGTGCGGGCACTCTAGGCGTAGCTCATTTCGTTTAGCTCACTATACTCTGTTTCACCTTGTGTTGTACCGCAGAAAGGCTACAAGCGCGAGCTCCTTGCTCTAGGGCACATCTCGGCGGCACAAGCTCTCGTGCACCAAGGGCAGCTGCCAACGCTATGAGCTCGCGCTTCTAAGCCTTCGCTGCGGTACAACATAAGGTGAAACGGAGTATAGGCTAAACCAAGTGCGGTGGGGATCGCTGGCCGAGGGTGTTGGGGGGATCTGGCGGCCGAGTGGGCTAGCGCACACCAGCTCGGAGCACGTGGAGGAAAGCTCGCCCTGCAGAACCCAGGATACTGGTGCAATCGCCACCAATGCCGGTTCCGATCTGGATGAGCATCGTATTGGCGTGCGGTCGTGCATCCCTACCGCGTGGTGCACGTTAAAGGACCCCATGCAGCGGTTGTACCGCACTGGCTAAATTGCTCATCCAAAGCCGAGACTACCAGACACCCACTGAGGCAGACTAAATTCCGGCTGTATAAACATACACACAACTATTTTTTTTTTTTTTGCCAAGGGTGCTGTGGCACCGCAGATCAGAGCACGTGGAGAAGTATGACGAGCGCGAGCTCCGTTTAGCGCAGAGCTCACGCTGCAGAATCTTGAGGTACTATTGGCGACGTGAGCGATCGAAAGCGTCGCTGCGGTCTGCCCACCACATTGGCCGGATGCTGACTCTGACGTCAGCAAAGGATGTCTCATCGACGGAAATAAGAGGAATGTAAGAACTTCAATTTTGATGGTGTTGGCAGTGTTGCTTTGAGAGCGCTATGATTTCAGGCTTCCACCATGCTCATTACAAACACCATCGAACTTGTTGTTCACAAGGTAATGACGTCACGAAAGGTAACCGAACGCAGGCGCCACCGAAACATCTCGCTGCTAATACTTCGTTTCAGCTTGGGTCCAGACGCAGCCGATGCTACGAGCGCGAGCGTGTGGCCCTGAACAGTGCTTGTATTGCACGAGCGCGCGTGCTTGGCAGGGACGCTGAAAGCCCGGAGCTCGCGCTTGCAGCATCGCCTGCGTCTGGACCCAAGCTGAAACGAAGTATAAAGCCTCTCGAAATGTTTGCGCTGGTCTTTCAGGTAACGTCAAAGGTTCCAGTGCAGAAGGCCCATGTCTCGAGCGGCCTTTGAGGCCAATGGGGCGAAGCACTAAAATATCTGGCCCTTGAAGCGAATGGCGGCTGAGCACCCGCTTGTGGCACGTGTCTTGCGCGTTTCAACAACAATAGTTGGAGGTACTTGTAAAAAGCGCCTTTATCATGGAGCTTTAGCAGCAACCCTGGGTTCTGTCACCATCCGCATCCTACCGTCATGATCGTGTATCACATATACTGTGTGATGCACGTTAAACACCCTCGAGCTAAGAGTTGTACCACAGTGGCTAAATTTAGAATCTACAACGGGTAACAATGTCGCCCTACGAAACTCCTGCTCTCTAAAGAAGCTAACGACTAATTTTTAATGCGCCGTTCCATTGCACTTTTAATGTGTGCTCGCATGTTCACGATTCTTTTTAATGTGAATAGCATTCTTTGGATACTTCACGCACTTTTCGTCTATGTAGCTATCTATCTATCTATCTGGCTATCTAACCTCTTACGCCGCGGGTCGATAACAAATAAAAAAGACCGGCGCCGGCTGGGATTCGAACCGTTGACCCTTTGACCAGCAGGCAGACGCGCTAACCACAGAGCTATGAAGGCAGTCATTCAACGCATTCTAAACGGTTGTTTATATCTTTACCATAGGACGCGCTTTACAGCGCTGTCACAGCTACTGGTGCGCGCGCGTTCCATGCACGAGGGCTCATTCCGCTCTCGTGAGGCTGAGCACGGCCGCTAGCTCACCCTCTCCCGCGCTCGGGAGAGGGTGATGTAGCGGCCGTGCTCAGCCTCACGAGAGCGGAATGAGCCCTCGTGCATGGAACGCGCGCGCACCGGTAGCTGTGACAGCGCTGTAAAGCGCGTCCTATGGTAAAGATATAAACAACCGTTTAGAGTACCGTTGGTTGAGACTAGCTGAGACGCCAGAAAGTCTGGTCGGTACCATTTTGAGTGTCTGTGCGTATGGCGCGTGCTTTGCTCGCCTTCCTAAGTGACACAAACGCACGTGCTGGGCTGCGGAGATCGTGCGCAGGGCTGTGAAAGTGTCAACAAATTTAGAATCGCCTCAAGAGTGGGCTGGCGTATCTAGAGTGTGCCGGCCACCTGACGAACAAGCATAACTCCGCACCGTTTGATGCTATTCGCATTAACGTAGATAATCATTCCCAAAGGATGGGTTCTGCTAATTTTTTTAGAGCGCAGCTCTTAGGCGCCCGTTTCCGGCTTGAGCGGCGTCGCCGTCGGCGTCGGCGTAGCGTCGGCGTAACCGCGCGGTGCATGATGGGTAATTTTCCCCGCTAAATTTAGCGGAAAATTTTCCCGCTAAATCTAGTGGAAAAATTTCCCGCTAAATCTAGCGGAAAATTTTCCCCGCTAAATCTAGCGGAAAATTTCCCTGCTAAATTTAGCGGAATATTTTCCCCGCTAAATCTAGCGGAAAATTTTCCCCGCTAAATCTAGCGGGAAATTTTCCCCGCTAAATCTAGCGGAAAATTTTTACCGCTAAATCTAGCGGGAAATTTTCCCTGCTAAATCGAGCGGGAAATTTTCCCTGCTAAATTTAGCGGAAAATTTTCCCGCTAGATTTAGCGGAAAATTTTCCCCGCTAGCCCCTCCCCCTCCTCGAGGTCACGTGACCCCCAGGCCACGTGACCCCCCCCCCCGTGCTCTCCCCCTGCTCCTCAAGAGCTGCGCTCTAATTCGGCGTTTCAGGGAGTTGTAAACGGCTTTCATTTTTTTGTCTATATTATTGATTATGCGGCTCTTATGATGAAACAGACTATAGTTGTCGGACTTCTGGAAAAATAATATATAACTAAGAAAATGGCACGTTAACGCAAAACACAAAAACATAGGCGCAATTAATAGAAAATGAAATAATAGAATTAATTATAATTGTGCTTTAAAAGGTTTTAGCGCACCAAAAGCTATAAAAGCGAGCTCCATGCTTTGAACGGTGCGCTTGCTCACTGGAAAAGTAGTTCAGGGCAGCATGCTTGCGCTTGTATGTTCCGCTTCGCTCGCACGATAACACCAAATACTCTACTCGTAATGTTAAGCAGATTACGAGTAAAGTATTTGAAACAAAGCTTACCTTCTGCATATGCGCTATGCCCTCAGTTTTCACGTGAATTCACACGTTTTTATCATTATTGTTTTCGTTTCTCACTGCGATTCAGTTCGCGCTCTTTTGTGTGCATTAGAGGTGCATTTGCATTTGAGACCAAGGTAACCCAGGAGCATTCTGTTTCGCGTGCTGTAAAAAAATAAACCTATGCAACTTGCCACGTGTGCTACAATCAATACAAAATAGTTTAAACTTCACATGTGGCCGCTTGCGTGAGTAAGCAATGTTGTTTGTCAAGAACAACCGCGATTGTATGAAATTACGTGGGAAAATCTCGTTCTGAGCACGCGACCGTTGGCATGCAGTGAATAATCGGCGCCGAGATGTTAGTAGCTGACAGCAGGTGGAGTTTTTCTATCAACCCAGAGTTAGAGTGTTTCCTTCTTTCTGTTGTAAGCAATTAGAGACAACTTACACAAAGTCTGAAGGTAATAAAGTACAATGAACATTCAAACTTTACGGCCTGAGTAATATATGTGTACAAGCTTTAGCTTTCAATACGTTCAACGCTAGTGTAAAATGTAGCGCTGTTTCAGTCTTAGTCAACGTACCATGTGTATGCTTACACTATATTTTATACAACGATAAAATCTACCCGTTTGCATATTTTTAATATTCGCACACCACTGCTTGCGCGCATGAATCACCAAATAAAGAACGGTACATTGCTTAAACTTTGTGCAAAAGCTATCCGCAGACCCAGAAACTTTGCCTGGACATGCAGTCATTGCATTTATCACTGAACTCGTATTAAAATTAATTCTGGTCATTTATTAATGCCAGTCAATTTTTAACCTTGGCATCCTTTTACTGTGGCTTCCCCACCAGTCCTACTCTGGGTTTACCAAACTCAATATCTAAACCTAAGTGTCATTCTTTGTGTTTTCCAGTCTCATGGTTGATCGTAAAATAAACCCCAGCTACCTAAATGAGACATCTACCCTCCCCCTCCCAAAAAATAGATAATTTGTTTTGATTGTTTAGGTATTTAAATCTTGAATCCAGAATTTTGGAAGCCCAAGTCTATGACGTCATCACGTTATCCTGGAAATCCACAAAGAGCCGAACAACGCACGACAAAAGGACCGGCCCGTCATATAAATCTGATCACGTTTGAATATGGGTAATTGGCCTCCGATATCCCCGCGGGGTGCTTTTCAGCGCGTCAGTTATTTTGTTGTGCACGTGTCTCGCCATTTGGTTCAGGACGATTTTCTCGTTTTTTCTGACCACATTTGCTGGAGACGTGAGCTCGGAGCGTAGGCAACTGGCCCCCTTGCCCACCAGGCTGGTGTGCGGGTACACCAGAATTTCTGCTGGGCACACCAGGTTGGGCACACCATATAACCCCTTGCACGAGAACTGACGCAGCCGTGCGCGTTCCAAGAAAGCACGCGCAGAGAAAAACTAGCGGAGGAGCAAGGATGTCAATTTCAGGATATGGAAAAATACCCCACTGTATCGAAGCGCCACCACACACGAATTCTCGCATTGATGTACAGGTCTGGAAGGCGATCCGATCCCGCCGCCATCTGTTGGTTCAGAATCGCAGTAACCAAGAGTGGGGTTGCACCTTAAGTGAGTGAGTTTAACTTCATTGTTAAAACAAGGTGGAAAGAGAGGAAATGCAGAACAAGAGGTTAGCCTCTCAAAGCGGGGTTATATTTCTCGTTCCGCTTGGGGAGAGGAAAAACAGGAGTGGTTGAGAAGAGGAAGAGTAGGGCTAGTGTCCGGCAGTCGGGGCGTGAGTCGCCATGAGATGTCCGCGGCCTCGAGCAAATCACATTAGAACTTGAAAACCTCCCTAGTGAAAAATACACCAGGCTGAGGGCTCCCTTACAAAAAATTTATATCGGGCCAGCAATCTGGTGTGCTGATGTGACAGCAGCAATGTGGTGCTCTGGTGTGACAGCAGCAATCTGGTGTTCTGGTGTGACATCAGGTTTTGTTGTGATGTGATACCAGAGCACCTGTTGACTGGGTGTTGCGTTACTCACAAAAAGGGTGCAATGATAAGTTTGACAACTGCGCTGCTGTCATAATTACTTTATTCAAAAAAGCACGAAAGTAGAGCTTCGGAAGCTTTACTGTTGTAGGGAGTTGGCCGTGATGAACTGGAGCTTGTCCGGAGCCACTGCCCTGCATCGAAGAGCCGGACGCCCTGCTGTTCCGCAATTCTTGGCCTTTCAACTTGCGGTTGACTGGTGTCTTAGTTAGGCTGATCCGTTCCGCGTACCCCTCCACGCCAGTTATCTCCTTTTCTAAGGCATCATATTCGACAGATTGCTCGATTTTCTTGTCCAGCTCTTTCAGGGAAGCCTCCTTTAAGTAGAAGAATATCAAATCTTTCTTCGAGCTCACCGATGTCGGTTGGATCCGTGGCCAGCAGGACGCCAATCTCATTCGTGATCTTTGTTGTGGCGGCTCGCAGGAGTCCTCTTTCGCTTCAGGTGGTCAACGCCCCCTGGCTCGTAGTAGGCATGAGCTGGTCGTTAATTCCCGGGTTTCGGCACCAAAAACAGTTATAATTACCAGCTTTCTTCGTTGTTTTGCTACCAAACCAAGCTCGTCGGAGGTCAGGAAAGCACACCAACACACATCATTTCGGCTTCGACTCACAGAGAAGACTCCTTTATTTTCTCAAACTTCAACAAGAATACTGACGGACAGGGAAAGGGAAACTCCCGAAGAGGCGAGCGCCCCAAGCTGGTCAAGGCCACCCGGGAAAGTGCTGGGGACGAGGGGGACATTTCTTAAGCACAAAGGAGCCCGCCGCGGGGTCTCCGGAGGCCGCCAATACGGGAGGAAACGAGGCACCACGTCGTGGTAGGGGTGTCACACAAACTAATCAAAAGCACGCTCGGGGATGGGGGAGTAAACAAATATACAACACTGGAGTCACATCAAACTGCGTGGTGTGAACACCAGGCTGCCTGTGTTCACACCACGCGGTGTTCACATGAGCCCGTGTGGTGTGACACGAGACTCCTTGGTGTGCCCACCAGGCTGGTGTGCGGGTACACCAGAATTTCTGCTGGGCACACCAGGCTGATGTGCTCGATACACCAGCATTGCTGCTGAGCACACCAGGCTGGTGTGCTCGATACACTAGCATTGCTGGTGGGGACATCCAGATCGTCTGGTGTCACACCAGGATTTTCTGATATCATACCAGGATTGCTGGTGTATTTTTCATTAGGGAAGCTTAATCCTGCTTATTTGTAGTCCTATTGGGAAAAATAAACTTTGGGTATTTTGGTTGCCGATGTTATTTGCAAGGATTGTCTTTCGTGATAATTCCTTGGTCCGTGCGGTACAACCACTAAATGAGCTACGCTTAGGGTATCGGCACTGTGTTCCTTAGTATTGTTGAGGTCGCCGCCATCTTCGTGCTTAGTGTAGAGCAGACGCAACTGCCAATCGTCATAATTCAAAAGTGTCACTTCCTCAGCATTATATTCGGTGTTAGGAAGCTCATATAATATTGATTTACTCTTTCGTACACTGTTTAAACATTTCTGGAGGACGGAAAAGCGTTTTTCGTGATTTCAGATAGTTCTTGCGCAAAATGGCAACCATGATTTTAAGCCTTAGAATGGGTACCTGTCGTTACTCTGAAACGTAGCTTTAGTTAGTGGCGTCCTGCGTGTTTTGGGCAGACCCAAGAAATATGCTGCAGATTTTCTGTCACGTCGCACTGGGGACATTTTCGAAGAATATACTCGTCGCAACCAGGTGCAAACAAAAGTAGATGTTTCCGCAGCCAGCTCGTAATCTGTGCACTGAATGAGAGGTGGCCACCAAGAGGCCGTTTCGTGGCGAGGGTGATTTGTTTTCACCGCTTTGTGAGCATTGTTTCGTGCATAGTTGTGCAGGTCAATTGTTATCGTTTGTGATTCGGCGTCGTGGCCTTCAGTGGCAAGGGCATCCGCGTTCTATAGTGGGTCGTGTTTTCTTGATTGTCTATATTGCGTACAGGTGGAGCAATTTTTTTGCGCAAGTGGTGTTGCTCTTTTTAAGTTTTCAAGTTGTGAGAAGGCCTTGAGTTCATCAAGATCAAAAGATATTCGTTCTTGTGTTCTGATCTTTCGGTGAGTGCAAGCCCGATGGTATCACGTGTCACGTTACCTCACTCGTGAGCGTTGTGGGTTGTTTGAAATTCCCGCGCGAGGTCACGTGGCGTGAAGTCACACGCTTGACGTCACGCGGCAAGTCGGTCCGCTATATTTGACGGAATACTTTTCCGCTAAATATGGCGGGAAAACTTTCCGGTAAATTCAGCGCGAAATTTTTCTCCCACACTCCAAACTCCAAACTCCTTTGGGGTCCGCGGACCCCGATTTGAGAACCACTGACTTATAACAGTCTCAGTACGGGGAAACACTTCCTTCACAAATAGTAACAAATACATATTCCCCAAACAAGAGTGATTCCTATAATATGGCATGCTACCTATGATGGTCATACGAAACCATTGTTCTAAAATTCAATATTGTGCAAGTGACCAATCACAATAATTACAAACTTGCCCTTTCAAACAAAAAAGTCGTAAACTCACAAAGAATTGTTTCCTTTTACTCTCCCACCTTGAATTCAGGCAAAAGGCACACAGTACTCGTTGTATTGGTATATGGACAGTACCGCATTCCAGGACTAAGTCTGGCAATCAAAGGATAAGATCTACACTACCGCGTTTTCTAAATCGGTGCAGTGAATTTAACATGAACATGTTCAGTATGGCTCGAAAAGACGTGCGGTCTGCCATTTTTAAAGGTTTTCCTAGTTATGTCTTTGCATGCTAAGAGCATAAAGTGATTGTAAGATTTAGCTTATTTTTATTTGCTATGCTTTACACTAATATTTTGTTTGTTGGTAATTATTTTATAAACAGTGTATATATTGTGCCTGTATATGTGTATGTCCTTTGTTGCTGTATTGCTTGCCAAGCAACACTGCGAAGCGGTTTTTCCTGCTTCCCTCTCTAAGTGGAGAGAAATAAAGAATTTGAATTTGAGGACAGCTATATTTTTCTAACTCGGACATCTCAGCAAGCATTGTAGTTTCAGCGCGTCGGATGTCAGTGGCGGCACATAGTCAATGATCGCAAAACGGCGGGGTCAGTCAAAGCCGCCACTAGACCAAACTGAACGCCAACATATGCCAAGAGCCGGAGCGTCATCCCACATGGAGCACAGGCACTATGACAACGCCCGACACGAGACTGTCACAAAAAAAATATGGAACCGTTTGATAAGAATCAATAATTATGTAAACAAGTGGAAATCAACATATTTATTGAACTATAACTAAATTAACATCACATTCACACACCACCCTTTCCTACTTCGGAGTCGAGCTTCGCAAGGAATCGTGTTCACTGCAAGGTGTGGAACTGTCGAGGGCACTCGCATCTCATAACCCCCCCCCCCCCCCCCGCCAATGTGAATAAATGTAACAAACCAGGCTGGCGGTGTGGGCAGACTTGTTCCTTAGTTGCACTTCCACCTTCCGAGCATCTGGTGCGTCCCAAAACAAACTCCAGTAATGTGAATATGTTATTTATTCTTCTAATCCCTTCAAGAGCTCTCGTAGGTATTGCAGAGAGCATGTTTAAAACTATGCACACATGATAATAACATCATGGCGCGCCAACATTAATGAACACAAAACAGGCCCGGCTACTGAAAACAATTATCACACTCGTAGCAAACATTTGTTTTCAGTAATATGTTTATTACAAAAAACGAACACGCCTCTCAGCATCTAGTTTAATAGTATGTGCTCTGTATGTCTCTGCATGCTAAGAACATAAAGTGATTGTAAGATTCAGCTTCCTTTTATTTGCTACGTTTTATACAGTTATTTTGTTGGTTGGTAATTATTTTATAAACGGCGGATGTATTGTGCGTGTGTAGCGATTCCTTGCTTCCTAAAGTATGAAGGAATCAGGTAATTAGCGCACTAGCTACAATGGTGGTGTAAGGAAGTATACTCCCTTTCACCATAATTTGGCAAAAGGCAAAGGCTGCAGTCCCAGTGAGCCCATATGAACACTGAAGAGAGGCATGTGACAACATATACTCAGAGTGGTCTCCTTCTACGGACTGTTGTCCCATGCCTTCACTCAGTCTCTCCGATAGGCTCCAGGAGGCTGTAGAGTTTGCTCCTTGCCAATTTATGGGGAAACGAAGTATAGGCAGCACACACTTCTGAAAGAAGTCTATTGAAGAGACTGAAAGGAATGGTAGTCAACAGTTTGCTACAAGACTGCACCTTCGGTCAATTGGGACAAACACAAGTATAAGTTATTTTATACGGGTAAATAGAACAATTCAATCGATTCCCCCTTTATAAACAAAATTATTGCTGCAATATACCCTACAAAAGTGAGACATATGCAGCTCATTTTTCATTTGCGAGTTGCTTTAAATTTAAAGAATTGTTAATATGTGTAGAGGTAGAACATCATCCTCTCTTTAAGATTCTAGATGTTAGACTGGTGGATGAAACTACCATGTAAGCGGATTCTGATCGTAAACTTGAGGTTAGTTGGGATTTTTAACACCCGTCAACATGGTGAAGAGCCTACCAATACCAATTTCTAAGCGACGTCGGATCCAGTGCAGTCATTTGTGCACTGCCCAATCAAAACTATGAAAATTTGAGTTCCTCTAAGTTCCAAGAAGATAATTTAACTGTTTTGTGAACGTTAGAAATGAACTATTTTCCGAATAACTGGCTCGAATCCTTTGTAACACTTCACGTGCACGCCACTTAAGCGAGCGCCCGCTTTTCACAGAAAACAAGATACTGCGATCAAACGCAAGCTACTGCAATAGCAGCACTTTATATATTAGGAATATATAAAAAAATTAAGAAGTCCGAGATCGCGGGCAAGCAGCGGCACATCACGAATACCGCGCACCGAACCAACTCGTATCCACCAGCTCTTGGCTGTGCCCTCTAACCGGGGACGTCACGGCTCTTGTGAGGTCACGTGACGAGTAGCCACATTTGCGTACATCATGGCGACAACCGGGGCCCGGGTGCCACTTTCTAACTTCCGGTTTGTAACTCTATGCCGCTCTGTTCTATGCCCCCTTCCGCTCGTACAGGCGTTTCGCAGATATTGGCGTGCTCATTTGAGCAATGCAGCACATATTTCGTACAGCTGTGAGCATTTGAAGAGTAAAATAAAAATTGTCTCTGTTGCAGCCGGACACGCTATGCGCTTTATTCTTGGTCTATGCGCTCTAGTCTTCGTCCGGGACAGCTCCCGTAAGCTTGCAGTCCACTAGAGTGTTCACCCATGTCTAAGAAGTCGTCTTGTGCGGTCAGCAAAATAGCATTGGCTATTTTGTGCGCAGCAATTGTTGCCTCGCTCGTGTACTTTGATTGGTTACGACGGCCACCTTCTTGCCTCACGCCAGCATCCGGCGGCACGACCAGAGAGCAGGTAATACGCAGTGTTGTTGCCATAGTCACTGGAAGAGTGAGAACGGCAGGGAAGTCCCTCACTTGTCCAGCCTCCCGAGCAAGCTTCCTGCCTTCGGTATTGCTCCGGCGTCTCGTGGGCTTCGAGCATGCACACGCAGCCAAAGCACGGTGGAAGGCAACGAGCGCGTGGTGGTAGCTGCGCATCCGAAGAACGTCCTGCCTTTCCCATCCTATCAGTGACTATAGTGGTCTTTCCGATTCCGATTTATTCGGCAGATATTCCAAGTGTAGTTTGCAGGTAAGTACTTTGAATAAACCTTGCGTTGGTAGTTTTCGGATTTCATGTTGCTTTCAGAGGGAACGAAAAAGATAGTTTCATATCGTTTAGTTTGGTACCCTTGAAAATTTCACCTATTGTTTTCTAAATGCGTGAATGAAATTGACGTAGATACACTCGACCGTACAATACCTCTGGATAATAAGGACTTTTCCTAGATAGTACGCAAGAGCTTTGCGTTGACAGCGGGAGCTCGTGACGACTCTTCGAGCACGGATTGAGCACGCGCGCGCAAGGCCCGCAATCCGCAATGTATACCACTGATCTCTATGACTATTTTCTGGATCGCGTTTGCCCGCTCCTCTAATACGGCCACGGCATGCTATCTTTTTGGTAGAGAAATATTATCTCTATCCACATCATAGTTATATGAATAGAATGCCTCTAAAACAATGCAGCTTTTTTAGTGGTCAGGATAGACTCTCTTCTGTCTGTTTTGTTATATTGTCACAGATGCTTGTTCCAGTCCTATTTTATATCAATATTTACTATTCTGGAAAGTTCCAGGCCATGCTCAGCTGTCATCGTATGTTCTGGTGGAGGTGCTGCACACTATACCCATAGCACTTCACTCTGTGTGGACCCTGGCGGAACCGCAGCCGAGTTGCCCGGAAACAATTAAGACACGGGTGGCGGATTATCACGCGTCTTAAACGCACGGCAAGCCGTGAACCAAGTCCTATCCCAAGCCCGGCAGAAAAACCGCAAAACGAGCAAGTACTGCAAGGACGAACCTTGGAAATGCACCACGAAGAACCCTGAAATCCGAACCAGTCGCTGCTATTAGCAAGAACCACCGGAATTTAGTCTTTTGCCAGAAAAACCGAAGCTGACTAAGCCAACAATGACAAACCTGTAGCAGCAAACCACATCCGCTCCCATCATCGTTTGCATGCCCGTCGCACCTCGCACTCCGATGCCCTTTCACGCAAGGTGTATGAAGACGTCGAGGGCTGGATTGAAATATATGGCCGTGTCGCCCGCCACAGTGGGTAGACGGACAACCAGCTCCTGCAGAACCTATACTTATCGTGGAAGAAACTGCCAGGCACTGGTTTGAGAACCACGAATCCTCCTTAACGTCGTGGGAACTTTGCAAGATAGAGCTGAAGTGCACGTTCATCAGCCAACATTGACGAGAGAGAGCTGAAATCCTGATATGTTTAGGACACGGCCATAACGAGGCGTCACCGCCTTCTTGGATGATGTTTTGAGCTCTGATCGAACACCCATGCCAACCCTGATGCTAAAGAAGACAAGAAGCTAAGAATCCCATGTCCCTCATGTGATACACAACACCTTCGGCAGCCTTGTCCGCAACCCCACGACAACAGTCAAAAGGTTCATATCACCGAGGCTCCCAACATTGAATGCACGTGGCGCAATCTACCCCCCCTCCTTAGATAGGGTACACGTTTCCCACCCACAGCTGAAGGGTCACGGCGCGACTTCACAGAGATCTATTTACCCATGGTAAGTTGCGGTGGTAACATGGAAATACTTACCGATGGTAAGTTTCTTTCATTTCGCGATCAGGACGATTCGGACAGCGTGCCGGACACCATGGCGGCATAGTCGACCTTCCCATGTCGCATCCACTGAGTTTCAAGGTTCTGCTTCGTCGAGCAACCCTAAAGCACGAAATATCAGCCACGGTACAGTGTACTAGACCCAAGGGTATTTCTATAGCAGCCTGCTACCACAGCGCTGTCAGCCATATTACTATGATCGTTACAGATTATATAACTCTACCAAAAAGATGGCCGACCGTGGCCACATTTGTGTGCATAGGCGGAGCTGGGCAAACGCGATCCAGCAAATAATTATAGAGATCAGCCGTGAATACAGCCTTCGACAAGTACCGCTTTGCATTTACCGTTTCTATTGTTAATTTCGTTTTCTTTATTTTTGTTTGCGCAGACTTCCAGACTCAGCGACGATGACTTCACGTTCAGAGCAGAAAGAATCAGCAAAATGTGTCGCACGTACCGGGTGGCCCTGGCGGATCACAACAGACGCCATCTGAAGCGCAACATCAGCGACGAACGGCCTCACTTCTGCCCCATGCGAGATTGTCCCTTCATGATTGACCCTGAACACAAAGTCGGCTACTGCTTCATAAACAAGGTGGCATCCACCACAGTCAAGTCCATTTTCGGGCTCCTGCTACACATCAACAACACTGGAAACACAGTTAACAGCTTACACAAGGCCTTTCTTGAGCAGGTCCTTACAGTCTCACACAAGAAGTTTCTACAGAGGAGCAGCCAGGAGCGCTACACAACCGCCATGTTCGTGAGGCACCCCTTTGAGAGGCTAGTATCCGCTTACGTGGACAAGGCGCTACGCCCACGTGGTGACATTGTCTATTATTACGACCGCTACTGGAACGACGTGCCTGGCGTCAGGGCAACGGGCCGGAACTTGACCTTCCCGGAGTTCATCGACTACGTACTGAATCAGACAGTGAACCAGATGAACCCTCATTGGGCTCCGTACTACGTGACGTGTCAGCCTTGTACCGTCAAGTACGACGTCGTCGGAAAGCTGGAGACAGCAAACAGGGACTTTGCGCTGTTCCTTGGAGCGCTGGGTGTTCAGCCGGGGGTGATTCCGCAGAAACACAAGGGGCGCGACTACGGGTTCCGCAAATCTGCCCCAGAGTTTTTTAAGGAGCTCACTTTACACCAGGTGATGCGTCTATATGAGCGGTTCTTCTTCGATTTCGAGATGTTCGGATATGACTTCAGGGACTATCTGCACTGAGAGTGTACGCGAAACCAAAGGATAAGGCCAACTTCTAGGAGAGTTCTTCTCAGCCAGTGCTTCAGCAAATCTACTGTAGAGAAAACAAGGACCCATGCCTGGAACCTATAAAGTTAATTTTTCGTGAAATGCGTATTTAAGAGTCAGAATTACTGAATAGTATATAGGTCTAGACAACTAGAGTGCGCCGGCAGCCTAAAAATAGTGGCTCATTTGTATTGAGTCATAACCTCCTATTTACTGATAACGTCGGCCCAATCGCCGGTTGCCATCTATCCCCCAGAAGGCGCGCCGCTTCCCTGTACAAGACGGAAAATGTGAACGACGTGAATAAGCGTTTCTCGGGCGTTGAATTATTGGAGCTTTCTTTGGCGTTTGTCATGGTTGCTGTGTGCAAGAACCTGCCGGGGCTGTCAATGTTTCGAAATAGAGCTGCCAAGACTTTCCTCGTAAATTTCCTGACTCATTTTTAAGAGTGCATCTCCCGATAATGGCGCCTCTGCATTATCATCAATTGAGTTGTCAACGGCGTTTCTTAACATTTCACGAGAATGGAGCGATATGTCATGAAATTTCACAAGTTGGAATCCAGCCGTTCAAAGAAACACCTTTGAAAAGTCGGCTTTTAAATGCAGGCGCCGATTTTTCTGGCCAATTTTAGACCGTTCTTTCCATTCAGAACGCCCGACATACACTGTGTCCCAGATAACTTGCAACATACTTTTAAAAAAATACAGGAGCGCTCTGCAGGAGTGAAATCAACTGTCGTTAGCAAGCGTCTTGCGAAAGTGCACAGATTTTTTTAATGCGCCTGGTTATCTAAATAACTAAGATTAATCAGCTAACCTTTCAAATATTCTTTTAATGGCCAAGATGTCAATTGTAAAGTTGCAGGGCGCATTGAGAAACACCCAATTAAAGTGTTTGCAACACAATACACTTTCGTGCTTTTTCCGGCCTTCAAAGAACGCACATTCGCGGCGCGCCGTGATTGGGGAAGCGAGTTGTCACGCGGTATTTTTTGTATTTCGCGGGCGTTTTTTGAAGGCTAGGAAAGAGGGGCATGCAAAGTGCACCTTGTTAAAAATAGTTTCATTGGGTGTTTCTCAATGCGCTCTACTACTTTCCAATTCACACCTCGGCTTTTAAACGAAGATTTCAAAAGTTAGCTTGTTAGTCTTAATTAAATAACTAGGCGCACTAAAAAAATTTGTGCACTTTCGCAAGAGTCTTGCTAACAGCGTACAGTTGGTTTCACTCCCGCAGAACGCCCTGGTTTTTTTTAAAGTTTGGTGCAAGTTATCTGGGACACCCCATATATGTGTACTGGTAGTGTACATTTAGTTCACTAAAAGCATACATGTAGTCGTACTAAATGTACACTTATATTATGCTAGATGTACACTCAAGGTGCACTTATGGTATACTACATATGTACATGGGGTGTACTAAAGGTATACTATTTTGTTTCATAAAAGTGTGAGACTAGTACGATTTCAGTACATACCCTAAGTTCACTATTAGTATACATTCAGTATACTGATTTCGAACGAATTTCGCTAAGGGTAGTATATATAACCGCACAGATTCTCCCACTGAACTATGCTGTCGTGCAGAGTCTTCCCAGCTCTTCAATTAAGAACAAAGTGAGCGCATAAAGTATTTGTTCTTAATTTTTTATAATCTAATTTGCATAAACAAATCTAACTACATGGACATACGCATTGGTGAATCCACAAGGCAATGTATTTCTATGTACATAAGAAAGCCGTCTGTTACAAAACGATTGCTTCAAGTATAGTTTCTTTCCTAGAACGATTAAGGAGCGCAATGCTCTGCCAAGATGGCAATGTCACCCTAACCTCAGTTAATGAGTTTGTTACAAATGTCGACAGCATAGTACTTTGACACCTGTCGTAAGTGTTGATGAATCCCGATGCTTGTCTCGGGGTTCTACTCCAACACTCAGAGTCCATTCCCATCCTTTTTTCACTTATGTTTGGCGTTAAATTGTATATGTGCTTGAACCCTTCAAATGCTGTGTCATTGCCTGTCTAGTCAGCGAGTCCTATTAGAGCAGAATTTTGTTTTTGTGCTTTTTGTCGCAGCCTGTATTAGTATTCTGTGCCGCCGTTATTTTGTTCCTCATTGTGTATTGTTGTGCGCATGTATGTGATTTACTGCACTGTACTACCCACTTCTGTAAAAACCCTGTCTAGGGTTGACAGTATCAATAAATAAATAATATCACAAGGAAGTGCCTTCTATCGCGCAGGACGATAACGATAGCAGGTGCCCTCTAGCACAAAGACAGGCACTGGATTTCATCGTATAAGGGAGAGGTCAGCATAGTTGAAAACCCTGAGCTCGCGCTTTCTACTTTTCCCTTCCTCCTCTCCCCCTTCTATTCATTCCACCGTTGCCTGTTTTACACTCCCTCAGGGTGACGAGGATCTTCTGCCTTGCAGAATCCCGTGTCTAGTCGTCGGCCCTTAGAGCAGGGAGTGTTCATGTGAAAACAAGATAGGAACATTTTTGTTTAGTTTTCTTGGAGTGAATCATTGGGCGGCGGAGAAAAGCTCACCGGAAAAAAGCTCACTGCAAAACCGGCAGATGCGAAGGAAGGCTCACTGGCCTTCCAGCGAATGCGGAGAAAGGCTTATATCGATATTTTTTTTCTTATCGTAGTGGAATATGCGTCACACGCGTCAATCTAACACAATTAAGAATTCGTCACTTCATTAAAAATACTTGTCGTCTTTTTTGTTATATTCTTCAAGTTCATTCAGGGGCATATTTACTAATTCGTCAGAAATTAGTAATCGCCCATTCTGTATGTTAATCACGCCGCACGTATAAAATCAGAACATCAGACAGCCGTAAAAGAGCACAACAATTTATTGGCAGCGTGACTCTGCGCCGTCGATAGCTCTGGGAGGTAGAGGTTTGTTTTTCTGCGAGCTAATATGAATAGCTGTGTGTGAACCGTTTCAGCTCCGAAGATTATGTGGCGTCTGATAAATAAGTAGGTGTTTGTTGATGTAAATAGTGTGGGCTGCGTGGTTTTTTTTCCAGTTATTATCACATAAAAACCTTAGTTGCGAGAACAGCTTCGTCCTGTCGTGTTTCTAGTCTTCACTTCATCTTCGCCGTTTGAGCGGTTTTCATCACGTACAACGTTTACCAATTAGCCCAATTCGCTACTTAGAGAAGACTAGTTAATATATAGGTTACGAGTAACAACGGTGACAATGTGCAGCTCTGATGGCCATGGGTGGCTTCGCCGTAGAAGGGCACTATCACACAAAGGCAACGAGTGGAAACACCAGCACGAACGGGTGGAAAACGTGCCCGTCCGTGGAAGAAAGAAACCTCGATATCCTACTGACCGTTCTATCCTGTTTCCAAAGGTTTACAAAGGCTTCAATGAGATTTTCATGCACCGCGTTGTTGCGCATACGCTGTTGCATTATGGGACACCACACACCTACTCACCAATTACGTTTCACCTCTACATTTAGCGGCGAAGCGGCCGAAACACGCCCGATCGCTGGCGAGCTTCGGACGCTTCGCTGGCTGGAACGGCTGCGACATCCTGTCGACGTCAGCCTCGCGCAGCTTTGCTCGTCTCGAAACAATCTACGTCACGATTGCGCCGGATGTCGCGTGCTCTCTATTGGATTCTTTCCGAGCGCTTGCCAGAGTGGGCCGTTTATAAGGAAATATAGAGCCATCAGGCTAAAAACATAAACCTGCGAATGTCATTAACAGATATTGTGAATCATATTCAGCCGATTTCTCAACACGACGGGTATATTTCAAATTTCGTAGAAGTATCTCTTTAAGGACCGTTCACACACTCGCCTTTACTTACGACCGAGTTCTTGTGATCTCTTACGGCGGGAGAACAAAACTAGCCCACTGGCGAAATCTGTGATCCTCTAATGGCATTTATTGTAGCGTTAGCTACACTGGCCGAGGTTGAGCAGTTTCGCGTGGCCCTCATAATGAGCCGTGCTCATTATGAAAGCCACGCGCCACGCGCGGCCACGCGCCACTCGCGAGCCGCACGCGGCGGCGGTGGCTCCTCCGCCACCGCCGCGCGCTTTGCATAATTAGCACGGCTCATTGTGAAGCCGCCACCGCGCGCTTCGCCGCAGCCGCGACCGCGTCGCCCGCCTCGCCGGTCTGCGCATTCCAGAGGAGTGACATCATAGCCGCGGCAGACGCACTGGCGCCGCCGCGTGCCCAGCTGTGCGCCTCCGTTGCGCAGTAGCCAAGTCTGACGCTGCACCGGAGCCGCTTGATAGCGACTCTCATTACGTGCGAATAAGCTCACGCTACGTATATCCTGGCATAGCCCAGCTAAGCCACCGCAATTTGTTTTTCAGTACAGCGAAGATTTTGCGGTATTTTCGAGATCAAATGTACTATACTATCTATTAGAATCGGTCGTTTATAACATTGTCAAGTGTTTTTCAAAACAAAAAAAGAAAGAATGTGCGCTCTAAAAGAAAGATATATACGGAAACTGCAAAAGTTCCTCGGCTACTCCATCGATGACGTCATTCTATTCTCTCATTATTAGAGAGCCTAGATTGTAGAGAGGGTTCATGTCCAACCATGAGAAGCGTTTGCAAATTGATGGCGGACGCCTCCGGTGAAGATGGGGTCTAAGTGCGCATGCGCTACGTTCTCGCGTGGCAAGGAGGAATGCAGCCGGAAAGGCGAATAAACTCGTAGCAGACGACCAACACGTTCGTCCCCTCCTCGCTGCTCCTATTGCAAAGCGGCCCATAAGCCACGTGACACCAAACGAGCAGTTGGACACTCTCTGTAATACAGGCTCTCTACTTGTCGTAAAAAAATTTACGGTGTTTTAAGGCACACCGTAGCAAGCGGTAGCCAGTGTGTGAACCAGCCTTTACATTTGTATACCATCCCCAACGAGGTATAGAGAGGCTTAGAGTGATAAACCGGGGTTTCCATCAGCACACGGGTGTGACCCCCCCTCTCCCCCAACCGGGCCGCAGCCATTGTACGCCGATGAGACAAGTCGTCACGTGACCTAAGCATATACGTGACGTCACAGGAAATATGGCAACGCCAGGGCAGTGGCTGGCCCCAGCTTTTCCGGAGCTTGTCGGATGCGCTGTTCGTTGTCGTTGGTCGGAGCAAGTTTATTTCAGATGCGGCAGCCGTGTAAAGAGCCGGTCAGAAGCGACTTCGAAGTTCATCGTCGTTTCTCACGTAAGTATAACGTTAAAATAACGGAGGAACTGTGTGACAACATTTCACAGGCGATTGACGTGGATATCACCATGAAAAATATAGAATTGGCACTGAGTTGCTCGGACTTCAGATTGGTTCGGATACCACTTGAACAAAATCAAACGCGACGCTTCTGTGCTCTCGTTGGCCACCGGAATCTCCGAGGTCTTGCGCGAACAGTGTGCCATGCATTTGGATACACAGTTTAGCTAGGGCATATGAGCGGGTCACGCTTGGCAGTGTGCAGTCGTGGTGCCGCTTCGTCCAAATGACCGGAGGCTCCCTTCTGTTGTGTGGAGCCCCGAAGTGCTGCCTAGAAGCTGGAACTTCCCGTGCTGTGCTAGATGATGCTGTGTTGCTTTATAAATTTTTCTGGCGTAGTACTGCAATTTCATGAAGCACAGATGTTACAGTTCAATGCCAGAAAAGTGGGCCCACATTCGCTTCAGTTTTGTTCGTCCAAGACAGTCGTCGAAACACAGGAGAGGACTTCTTCAGGCAGCTTGCCACTAAGGCAACGCAGGTTTTTTACTGGTCAGAATGAAGGCGCCTCGGTCAGTCTTGTTCTATTGTCACGGATGGTTGGTCCAGTATTTATTTTATCAATCTTTGATATTCTGAAAAGTTCCAGGCTATGCTCGGCCGTCATCGTGTGTTCCGGTGTGTGGGCTGGGTACTTTACCCTATGCCCTTTTCTTGTACATTCCAAGGAGACGTGAACCAAGTCTGATCTCGACCCCGGCAGAAAAACCGCAAGATAAGTGAGTCTCACAAGAGGAGCGACCCGCGAAAATAAATTGCGAAGAACCTCAATCCCGACCCAGTCACCAAAACAAGGGAAAACCACCGGAATTCGGTCTCCTGCCAGAAAAGCCAAAGCGTACTTAGCCATTGATTACTAACCTTTAACAGCAGACCATAACCTCTCTACTGTTGTTTACACGCCCGTTGCACCTTGCACTATGACGCCTTTAATAGCGAGGTGTACGAAGACGTCGAGGACTGGATTGACATATACGACCATGTCGCCCGTAACAACGGGCTGAGAGACAACCGGCACCTGCAGAACCTGTACTTTCTTGGAAGGAACTGCCAGGCACTGGTATGGCAACCACGAATCCTCTTTAACGTTGTAGGAAATATGCAAGGCACAGCTGAAGCGCAACCTCCTCAGCGAACATCGACGAGAAAGAGACGGTGGACAGGGTGCCCCAACGAGGGCATCACCGCTTTCGTGGAGGACGTTTTTACGCCTCAGCGCCCTTGCCGATCCTCAGGCTACAGAAGAGAAGAAGCTGAAAATCCTAATGCGTGGCCTGACGGGCAGCATCTTCGGCGGCCTTGTCCGCAATCCCCCGACAACAGTCGAAGGGTTTGTGACCGAGGCTTCCAACATCGAATGTGGCCTGCAGGCCCGAGTCGGTAACTATCAGCGACTTTCCAGCGTCTTCACACTTGAGCCGTCCAACTGCAACTTCAACACCAGCCTCTCAGGCACCGTGACATTCCGAGAAGAGTTGTCCAGGAGGAGATCAGAAGGCTACTTCCTGCCGCCAGTCACTGGGTTTCCATTTCGATTCCGGTGGTTGTTTGGAAAAAAGTTTAAAAAGTGTTTGAACTGGATACTTCCGCGAGCAAGGCGGCATGTGATGACCCGAGGGTCACCTACGCCGCAAAGGAACAACGACCACCACCGGCTGCTCGTCAGTACCCGACGCCATCTAGACAGGACACCCCAACACCTCAGTATTTCCGACGTCGGGAAGAACCAGCACAAGTCCGCGCTGAACAACGTACACAAAAGAAGACGGACGCGTGTCGAGTGGCCGACCAAGGACCACTCTGCTACCACTGCGGTGGGGCCGATCACGTCTACCTGATACGGACACCTACGGTAGACGTGATGGGCCTCACTGTAGACCCATTCGTCGGTAAACCGACGACTGGGTTTGCAAGGGTTCACGCCAAATGACCCTCGACCACGTCTCGAGGAGCGACGTCACGGGACATTGGGGAGTATCTTGGCGGCCTTTGTCCCCGGTACCGACACTAATCCGAAGCTCCAGATCCCCATCGCCTCGACGGGAGATTAGCAGGACACATGCTTCTGTACTAAGCTCGACAAAGCAGGTGAGCCACAATACAGTGACAGCTAATTTGGTGTCGGCCGTCGTCCAAAGGCAATGATAAATTGTCGACACCATTTATCTGTGTCCACTCCACGAGGAACACTTTACACACGATTCCCAACTTTAAGGTGGAATGACACGAAGTGGCGTGAGGAAATGGAATGGTTGGTCGTTCTCATGAGCTGGACACCAAGCATCGGCCAACTTCACTTTGCCACACGAGATTTACAAAAGCTGCAGTGGTCCCGGAATGCAAAAGAAATCGCCGTTGTGGAATGAAAGGCAAGTGGACTATATTGCGAACCAACATTGTCACCAGGCATCAAAGCAACAGTACAGAAAATCGCACAACCACTTTTTGCAACATATGCCCGAACCTGCTACATTGGCGCAGAAAACTACCAGAAAATTTTCTGATCTCTATGTGAAGTCATTTGAGGACAGCTATTTTATCTAACAAAGGATTTGTACATAGCAAAGACGTTGATATACTAACTGAATGCATGAAACTTAGAAATCAGTGTACGAAAACCTTAAGGCAAGCAAAACAATCATATTTTAATGAGTTATTTCAAGGTCAACAAGGTTCGGATGTTATATGAAGAAAATTTAATTGTCTACTTACACGTAAAAAATATTTATATAAATAAGAATTGAAGAGACTGACGTAGCAGGGAAAGCTTTAGCTAGACAATTTAATGACCATTTTGTTAAACCTGTGCAGACTGTGTGCTCAATGAATGCTTCCAAATATATGCTCAACGTTACTGACTGCCTATTTTTATTTTAAACCGATCAAGACATGTAAGCTCGGTCTTTAGAATTCTAAAAATTAATAACAGCCTCGACAAATCAGAGGTTCAAATTACATCAGTTAAACATGTTTTATGTGCGATTGCTCCTTATCTAACGCATATATTTAATTTAGCAACTTAAGAATATAACTTTTCATAACAACATGCATTCTGTGAGAAATTTTTGAATACTATGCCCTGCCAATACGGATTTGTGAAAGGTCGTTCCACTCAACTAGCCTTAATGAAACAAAAGGAATTATTTTTTTGGGAAAAATATCAAAACGAGACTTGTGACACTTCCACTATTTCTTGATTTTATTGTATAAATTAAGGCGGATTACTTACAGAGTTGTACCTTTATGGGTTTTGTGGCATTGCTTACCAGTTGGTTAAGAGTTACCTTCATGACCGATATTAGTGTGTTGAAATAAATCAAAAATGACCTAATCTTCAGCCGCTATTCGCTGGGGTCACACAGGGCAGTAATTTGGGGCCGCTTCTTTTCAAATTATATTTTATTAATTTGGTGAACATTGACAATACTCTGAACTACATTATTTATGCACATGATACAAGTTTATTTTCTTCAGGATTTAACATCAAATCAATTATGTACGTTTATTCAATTTATTAATAAACTACATGATTGGACACTATCGAATTGCCTGAAAATAAATGTAGGCGAAAGATAGGCCGTCCTTTTGAGATCCTGAAATATAATTTTTAGTTATACGTCCATCCTTCCTCTTGGTTCAGGCACTATTGATATAGTTAAGAGTGTGAAAGTGCTAGGGTTGATTTTTAATCAAAACATGGTTTAGAACGAAATGGTACAAAATACGTGTTATGAACTCTCAAAGCCTGAGGATACGATATACAGATATCGTCACACAGTTCCCAGCTCCGCTATGATACCGGTTTAAACTTTATTTCTTCCTCTCATTATAACTATTCTTTTAGTATGAGGAAACACTTCTTTCACAAATATCAAATAAATACTTCTTCCCCCAAAAGATTGATTTTTATAATATGCCATTACACGTATGATGATCATACGAAAGCATTGTTCGAAAAAGTCAATATTGTGCAAGCTACCAATCACTATAAGTACAAACTAGCCCTTTCGTACAAAAAGTCGTTATTTCAAAAATAGTTTTTCCTTGTAATCTGCCACTTCGAATTCAGGCAAAAGGACGTACGATGCTTGTTGTACGGATACCTGGAAAGCACCGCATTCAAGGACTAATCAAACGATGAGATCTACAGTATCGTGTTTTTCTAAATTGGTGCAGTGAATTTAAGATGAACATGTTCAGTTGGATTCAGAAAAACGCGCGTTTTGTTTTTGTTAAAGGTTTTACTAGTTATGTCTCTGCATTCTAAGAGCATAAAGTGATTGCACGAATTAGCTTATTTTTTATTGTCATACATATTGTGCGTGTATTTGTGTTTATCCTCTGCTGCTGATCGGGGGGGGGGGGGCAGGGGCGTGTCACCCAACAGTTCTTGTTTGTTTGTTTTTTTCCTGCTTCTCTTGTCCAAGTGGTAAGTAATAACGAATTTGAATTTTAAATTTGAAGTGAAGGACAGCTTTTTTATTTTTTTCAAACACGGGAATCTAAATTAGCCCTGCAGCTTCAGCCCATCGGATGTCAATGGCGGCACAGGGCGAATGATTCCAAAACAGAGGGGTCAGTCAAATCCGCCAATCGACCAAACTGAACACCGACATGCCAGGAGCTGGAGCGTCATACGACAAGGAGCACAGGCACTATGACTAAGCGCCTGAGAGCAGACTGTCGCAAAATGAAATTGTTATGGAACCCCGCTTGACAAGAATCAGTAATCAGGCAACCAAGTCGAAAAAAAACCCAAATATATTCGATAAACTTGCCAAATACTCAACACAATCACACACCAGCCTTTACACCTTAACATTCAACATCGCCAAGAATAGTGTTCACCCCCCCCCTCTCCCTTCCAATATGAAGAAATAGAACAAACCAGGCTGGCGGTATAGGCAGACTTGTCGAATGGAGCAAACCCCATGCAGCAAACTCCAGTGATGTGAATATGTTATTCATTCTTCTAATCCCACCAAGGGCCATCGTAGGCATTGCAGAGAGCATATTTAAAACCATGCACACATGGAAATAACATCATAGCACACCGAGATTAATGTGCACAAAACAGGCCCAGCTAATACAACCAAATATTACACTCCTAGCAAATAATTATTTCTGCAACTTGTTGATTACAAAGAAGAAAAAACCTCTGATCATATAGTTTAATAGTATGTGATGATTCTGCCTATGGGCATTGTTATATAGCAGGACATTCCATATACATACGACAATCGACACTCTCGAAAACAACATCAATCAACATTGACTGTCACCATGCTTTTTCTTCGGCGTAAAGGACGTGAATGATCCCCATTTCACGTCGAAAGCTAATACAGCACTCGAGTTCAATAGGCACTGAGCCGAGTGGACAGTGATTGCTGGCATAACAGTCTTGTCCAATACAACCCTAGAAGTGCATTCCCTAACTGTGAAGGAATCAAGTAATCAGTGCACCAGCTACAATGGTAGTGCAAGGGAGTATAGTCCGTTTCATCATAATTTGGCAAACGGCCAAGTTCCAGTGAGCCAATATGAGCGTTGAAGAGAGGCACATGACAATATATCATCAGAGTGCTCTCTTTGTAAGGAAAGTTTTCACATGCCTCCACTCAATCTCTCCGATTTGCTTGAGGGGGCTGTAGCGTCTGCTTTTTGCCAATGTATGGTGAAACAAACTACAGGCAGCACACACTTTCAAAAGAAGTCAATCGAAAATACTGAGAGAGAAGGTAGTCAGTATTTTGCTACAAGACTGCTTCTTCGGTCAATTGGGACCAACACTAATACAAGTTGTTGTTGTTTTTTAGCGAAAAATTTTTTTGCAAAATTCACAAAAAGCGAGCTTACTTGAGAAAAAGTAAAAAAAGAAAAAGGCTTAACTCCTATGGAAAACGCAGCGAAGCCGCCGATCTTCAAACTATTGGGCGCCCTATGATTTGAAGACCGGTGTCTTCGCTGAGTTTCCATAGGAGTTAAGCCTTTTCTTTTTACCTTTTCTTCGGGCGAATTTTTTAGAAAAAATGCACCACATGTGGCCAACGCTGTACAAAATCGGAACGCGATAGGTTGAGAAACCGAATCTTGCGGTCGATTTAAAGAGCCTGGCCGCTCCTTGAATCACCCGATAGAACAAGTAAATAATCAACCGAATGATACAATTCCTTCTTTATGAACAAAATCATCGCTTCACTAAATCCTACAAAACTGAAACATGTGCAGTTCATTTTCTATTTCCGAGTTGCTTTAAATTTAAAGCATTGTTAATAAGTGTAGGCGTAGGGCTTCATCTTTTTGTTTAAGATTCTAGATGTTAGACTGGTGGATGAGATAAACATCTAAGCGGAGTCTGATCGTAAACTTGAAGTTAGTTGGGATATTTGATAGCCATCGACAAGGTCAAGAGGCTATCAATACTCAGTTCTAAGCGACGTCGGTTGGAGTAATTTTTGCACTCCCCAATAAAAAATATCAAGATTCGCGGACTCGTGAGTATCAAGGAAAAAATTTAACTGTTTTGTGAAGGTTAGAAATCACTATTTTCCGGATGATTGGTTCGAATCCTTTGTACCAGTTCACGTGCACATCATTTAGCGAGCACCAGCTTTTTACACACAAAAATATATTCATGTCAAATGCGCGCTACTGCAATGACAGCACGTTATATCAAAATGTTGAGAAGTCCGAAATCATGATTACCGCGCGCAGAACTAACTCGTATCCACCTGCTCTGCGCGCTGGAATCTTACCGGTGACGTCACGGCTCTTGTGAGGTCACGGGACGAGTAGTCACATTTCCGTACAACATGGCGACAACCGGGGCCCGGGTACCTCTGCCTAACTTCCGGTTTATAACTCTAAGCCCCTCTGCATCGTTGACTACCCAACCCCCTCTCCCCTCGTACAGGCGTTTCGCAGAAAGTGGCGTGTTCAATTGAGCAATGCAGTACATGTTTTGTACAGCTGTGAGCATTTAAAGAGTAAAATAAAAATTCCATCTGTTGCAGCCGTACACGGTACGAGCATTATTCTTCGTCTATGCGCTCTCTTCTTCGTCCGGGACAGCGCCCGTAAGCTTGCAGTCCTCTAGAGTGTACAGCCATGTCTAAGAAGTCGTCTTGTACGGTCGGCAAAATCGCCTTGGCTGTTTTGTGCTTAGCAATTGTTGCCTCGCTGGTATATTTTGATTGGTTGAGACGGCCATCCACTTGCCCAGCGCAATCATCCGGCGGCACGACCAGAGAGCAGGTAATACGCAGTGTTGTTGCTATGGTTACTGACAGGACTAGAACGGCAAGGAGTTCCCTCAGTTGTCCCGCCTCCCGGGCGAGCTTCCTGCCTTCGATAATGCTCCAGCGTATCGTGAGCCTCGAGCGTGCACACGCAGCCAAAGCACAGTGGAAGGCAACGGGCGCGTGATGGTGGCCTGGCATCCGAAGAAACGCCCTGCCTTTCCCATCCTGTCTGTGAGCATAGTGGTCGTTCCGATTCCGATTACTTCCGAAGATATTCCAAGTGTTGTTCTGACGGGAGTCCTTTGAATAAACCTTACATTGGCCGTTTTCGGATTTCGTGTTTGTCACAGGGGGAACGGAATATTTAGTTTTATTTCGTTTTGCTTCGTATCCTAGAAAAGGTCAGCTCTCGTTGTCTAAAAGGGTTCATGAAATCAACGTGGATACACTCGACCCTACAAGAGGTTCTGGATAACAAGGACTTTTCGTAGATCGTACGCAAGGGTTTTGCGCTGACAGCGGCAGCTCGTGACGACTCTTCGAGCACAAATTCAGCACGCGCGCGCAATGCCCGCAGTCAGCAGTGTATACCATCTGCGACGAGAACTGTTTTGCACTTCCCGTGTCGATTGTTAATTTGCTGTTCTTTATTTTTGTTTCCGCAGACTTCCAGACTCAGTGACGATGACTTCGCATTCAGAGCACGAAGAATCAACGAAGTGTGTCGCAAGTACCAGGTGACCCTGGCGGATCGCAAGTTCGGCTACGAACGGCCCAACCTCTGCCACATCCGAAGATGTCCGATCATCATCGACCCCGCACGGAAAGTCGGCTACTGCTTCATCAACAAGGTTGCATCCACCACAGTCAAGACCATCTTCGGGCTCCTGCTCAACATCAGCAACAAAGAAAACACAGTCGACAGCTTTCACAGGGCATTTCATGAGCAGGTCCGCACAGTCTCACCCATGACGTTCCTACAGAGGAGCAACAGGGAGCGCTACACAACCGCCATGTTCGTGAGGCATCCCTTCGAGAGGCTAGTATCCGCTTACGTGGACAAGGCACTAGGCCCACGTGCTGTCATTGTCTATTTTTACGAGCGGTACTGGAACGACGTGCCTGGCGTCAGGGCAACAGGTCGGAACCTAACCTTCCCGGAGTTTATCGATTACATACTGAATCAGACAGTGAACGAGATGGACACTCATTGGGCTCCGTACTACGTGACGTGTCAGCCTTGTACCGTCAAGTACGAGGTCGTCGGAAAGCTGGAGACAGCAAGCAGGGACTTTGCGCTGTTCCTTGGAGCGCTGGGTGTTCGGCCGCAGGACATTCCGCACGAAAACAAGAGTGGCGACCACGGGCTGCGCAAGTCTGCCCGAGAGTTTTTAAGGAACTCACTTTCGATCAGGTGATGCGTCTATATGAGCGGTTCTTCTTCGATTTCGAGATGTTCGGGTACGACTTCAGGGACTATCTGCACTGACAGTGTACGCGAAACCAAAGGATGAGGCCAACTTCCAAGGGAGTTCTTCAAGGCCAGTACTTCAACAAATTTACAGTAGAAAAAACGAGAACTCATGCTTGGAACATATAAGGCGTTTTTGTTTTTCTTCAAATGAGTGTTCAAAAGTCAGATGTACTGAATATGATATTGTCACGAACGGAGGTAACACGAAGCCGAGCAGTGAACTCAAAAATTATGGTTTAATAGGCGAACTTGTGCCAACCAAAAATAAGTAAAGAACGAAAGAACGTCGAGGCAGGCAGGCGGCGATTCGGCGGCGACAACGGAGAGCGCGAGCGAGAGTGACTCGACAAGGTCGCGGGTAGCTGCTTATCTAGAGTGCGTCGTTATCTCGAAAGTTCGGCAAAGAAAGTTCGAGCGTCGCGCGCTCGGGGCGAGGATGAACTGGCACTTTCGAGAACAACAAAGCAAAGGGAAAGTTACAATTAGTACGAGAATTGAATGAGAATCTTCTAGAAGACCGTGACCGAGCGTTGCTTTCTCGGCTCTGCGGTCGGCATTATCCCCCTTTTAAAAGTGCATCGTCCCGATGCAACGTGAAAGGAAAACAGAAATGGCTAAAAAATTTACGGTGAAACGAAATAAACATGCAGTGTCGCAATCCTATCGTGCGTAGAACGGCTTGAGTCGAACTACGTGGACGACTTCGGGTCGTGGCTGGCGGCGTCCTGATGGTCGGGTTCCGTCGGGGAGCACCTCGTAGTTCAAGTCCCCAAGGCGGCGGATGACCTTGTAGGGTCCGAAGTAGCGTTTTAACAGTTTTTCGCCGAGTCCGCGGCGGCGAATGGGCGTCCACACCCACACCCTGTCTCCGGGCTGGAACTCCACGTCGCGGCGACGAAGGTTGTACCGGCCAGCGTCCACACGTTGCTGGTCCTTTATTCGAAGACGGGCTAGCTGGCGTACTTCTTCTGCTCGTTGGGTGACCAGCTGGGCGTCGTCGGTGCTGTCGTCCATCGGGTCGTGGGGCAGCAGGGCGTCGTTCGTCACTCGGCAATACCACCTCTCGGTATTGCCGCACTCAGTTTTCCCGGCGAGGCAGGGGGACCTACGATGGGGCGATGCAGGGCGGTGGGGTGACGGCGATCGGAAACTGCGACGGGTAGACGGTCCCGGGGATGGCGACCGGCGGAGGTATTCGTCGATGTCCTGGGGTCGCTCGCCGTAGCGTGGGCGCGGGTCGTCGGGGTGGAAGCCGCGTAGCCCCAGCTGTCGGTACGGGCAACGACGGTAGACATGGTTGGCTTCCCCGCAATGGTAACAAAGCGGGCGTCGGTCGGCCGTTCGCCACACGTCGGTTTTTCTCAGCGAAGGTCGCTCTGGGCGGACGTACTGCCGTTCTTCGCGTCGTTGGGAGTACTGCGGCGCTGGAGGATCACGGCGTGGTGGCGTCGCAGCTTGGCGGGGAGCTTGCGGCTGTCGTCTGGCTATGGCGGCGTAGGTCAGCGTCGGTTCCTCGGGAGCGGGCACGTCGACTGGTGGTTCAGGCTGCAAGGCCCGCTGTACCTCGTCGCGTACAATCTCGGCGACTGACAGCGACGCCGGACGCTCAGCAGCGGGGAGCAGCTTTCGGAGCTCCTCTCGGACGACGTCTCGGATGATGTCGCGAAGCTCGTCGGCACCAGCGCTGAACTCTGAGCGGGTCGAGGCCAAAGTGGAGACGTTGCTGAGCCGATGGTAGTGGCTCGCTCGGGCCATTAACGCCCGCTCGATGTTTGTTGCTTCGGCAACAAATTCTTCGACGGTCGTCGGGGGTTGCGAATAAGTCCGCCGAAGATTTCGCTTTTCACGCCCCTCATAAGGAAGCGTAATTTCTTCTCGTCGGTAGCTTGCTGGTCGGCGCGGCTGCTCAGGCGGAGGATGTCTTCAACGAAACTGGTGACCGTTTCGTTGGGGCCTTGAGTCCTCGCCTGAAGAAGATCTTCGGCCCGCTGCCTACGATGCTGATTCATGAACGCCCGCTTCAGCTCGGTGACGCAGGCGTCCCACGACGTGAGCGCAGCCTCGTGGTTCTCGAACCAGTGCCTCGCAGTACCCTCCAACGAAAAGTAGAGGTTCTGCAGGTACTGCTCGGCGGTCCATCCGTTATGGCGTTCCACGCGCTCGTAATGTTGGATCCAGTCCTCGACGTCCTCGTGGATCTCCCCGTGGAAAGGCGTAGGAGTCCGAGGGGCGACGGACAGGTAAACGACGGGGGTGCGACTGTGGTCGGCGCCGTCGAGGAGGTCATCGTCGTTACCGTTTGCCTTGTCCTCGCCGAGAGTGGTCCGAGTTCAGGAGCTTGCCCTTGAAGACGGCGGCTGGCACGACGCTCCGAGTCTTCAACGGAAGGTCGTCGGGAAATGGGGCTTGCTGAACGAGTTCTTGTAGGGGTACGCTGCACGGGTTTCATACCCCGCACCTCCACCAGAAATGTCACGAACAAAGGTAACACGAAGCCGAGCAGTGAACTCAAAAATTATGGTTTAATAGGCGAACTTGTGCCAACCAAAAATAAGTAAAGAACGAAAGAACGTCGAGGCAGCAGGCGGCGATTCGGCGGCGACAACAGAGAGCGCGAGCGAGAGTGACTCGACAAGGTCGCGGGTAGCTGCTTATCTAGAGTGCGTCGTTATCTCGAAAGTTCGGCAAAGAAAGTTCGAGCGTCGCGCGCTCGGGGCGAGGATGAACTGGCACTTTCGAGAACAACAAAGCAAAGGGAAAGTTATAATTAGTGCAAGAATGAATGAGAATCTTCTAGAAGACCGTGACCGAGCGTTGCTTTCTCGGCTCTGCGGGCGGCAATATAGGTCTAGACAACTTGAGATTGCCAGCTGCCTAGAAATAGTGTCTCATATGTTGACCCATAGCGTCCTGTATACTGATAAACCTGACCAATCGCAGGTTGCCAGCGAAAACTAGGGCGCGCCGCTAGGCCACACAAGGCAGAAAATATAGAGTTTTAGAATAGGTGCCCCAAAGTTTGGGGACCCCAAAGAGATAGGGGCTCACCACTGCGCATACGTCGTACCCACTGCAAACTCCGTTTGGGATTTTGCGTTGGCGCTCGCCCCTAACGCAAAATTCAAGAAATAGCGTGGGGCCAATGTTTCCTTGGGCCGGGTTGCGTCGGCAAACATGGCGGCGCCCTTTTCGTTCGCTTCGGAGCATATTTCTCGTGGTCGCTGCAGTATTAGCCACTTTCATTGCCAGTGAATGGTGCAGCCAGCTTTCGCTTCGCTTTATCTCGCTCAAATCACAAAGAATGAGCGGGGGGCTCGCCCCATTTTAAAGATTGTCCCTAATTCTGGCCGTTTTTAAGCCTAAAAAGACGCGGTAGCCGTTGACATAGCAACGTGTCGCTTCTCATTGGCTCCGAGTGGATTTCGCTCGTGGCACGATATCTGCAGCATAAAAAGAACTACTTCAAGGCTTCAAAATCTTTATCTTTATCTTTATTTATTTGGCTTTGGGGAGCCGCGGCACCACGGAAAAGCAGCAGCCCGTACTATGGAGGCCCGCGGTGCCGCGTCAAGTGATGTCGCTCCAGCTCAGATGTATATAGAGCAGCTGCTCACAGAGTATGCTCGCTCGCGTTCGTCTCAGTTTCGACATAGTTGAAGGCCTAAATCTTTGGCGACAAACGATCGAAGCGCACATGAAAGCCCAGAAAATCTGAGAACGAGCGCCAAATTAAGGCGCTACGGATTTAATTCTTTTGGCTAAATACAGACAACCGCATTTATACTCAGTTTAGATTGTCTTGTTTTAGCCGGCTTGATTTGGATTGACCTTAACCATTATTTGTAAACCAAAAGTACTTGCTAAACGCACATGTTTTACTTTTTGTATATTTTCTTTTTATTACGCTCGTTAGCCGCATTGTCGCTGGAAGCGGAAAACGTAAGCGCGCAACGCTGCGTTGCGAAACCCATATTCCATAAGCCGTCGACGCCAATTTCGTTGCGTTTGTGTCCCCCAATATCTTAGGGGAACCCAAACGTTGGGGAACCCTATTCTAAAACTCTCTAATGTGAACGACGAGAATAAGCCTCTCTCGTGCGTTGTATTCTTTGTGCTTTTTTTGGCTTTGATCGTGGTTGCTGTGGGCAAGAACATGCCGGGTCTGTCATTTGATTAGGTCCCAAGCTACACCCGGGACCATGGAAAAAGACTCAAGCTTATTTCGAGAAAAGACTGCACCCCAATTCTAACTCCAGCCACTCAACTGTATGTGGTAGGCACCTTTTCGAGACAGACATTAAGGATGGCCTGTCCGGTCCCCCCTCGTTCATCCTGCCGAGTCTTCGCGCAAAGCCCAGCTTGGCTCAGGCTTCCTTGGCGTCAAAGCTGGATCAGCCCATGTGCCCTTCCAGGTCCTCTTTCGACGCTGCTTTGACTAACTCTCAGTGGTTACCTGCCCAAACCTATTTCGCGCACCTCGAGTAAGTGACGGGCGCCTGACGATAGGAACAATGCGTCTTTCCATAACGTGTGCTCCAGCACCGCTAACGCCTTCCACACTGCTTAGGTGACTTTATAGCGCTTGTTACCACGGAAGACCCTGGCCGTTGCAATGTCTTATAACCTTCTGCTCTTCGCCTGGTCCTTGACCTCAGAATTAAAAAGGTTTAGTGTTCGTTGTTGGAGTGAGTGGGTTTATTGAGAAAATAACGTGAAAAGAGAAGAAATGCGGAACGAGAGGTTAGCCTCTCGATGCGGGGTGATATTTCTCGCTCCGCTTGAAAAGATCAAAACCATGAGTGGTTGAGAAGAGGAAGAGTAGGGATAGTGCCTGTCAGTCGGGGCATGAGTCGCCCCGACTGACCTTGAGGAAATCAATCATGGCTCGGAAAATCTTAAACCTGGTCGTTCGTGGTCCTATTGGGAAAAGGAAACTTTGGGTATCTTGGTTGCCCATGTTATTTGCTGCGATTGTCTTTTGTTGACAATTTCTTGGTCCTGCGTAGAGCCAATAAATGAGCTACGCTTAGGGTACCGGCACTGTGTTTCCCGGTATTGTTGTGGGCGCCACCATCTTGGTGCTTAGTGCAGAGCAGACGAAACTACCGATCGTCATCATTCAAAAGTCCGATGTCCTCAGCATTATATTCGGTGTTAGGAAGCTCATTTAATATTGCTTTTCTCTGTCGCAAGCTGTTTAGACATTTCTAGAGGACGGAAAGTCGTTTGTTGTGATTTCAGATGGAGCTTCAGATAAATGACAACCATGATTTTAAGCCCCAAGATAGGTAAGCGCCGTTACCCTGAAACGTGACTTTAGTTACTTAAGTCCTGCGTGTTTTGGGCATACCCAAAAAATATGCTGAAGTCTTTCTGTCACGTCGCAATGGGGACATCTTTGGAGATTATTTTCGAATAAGGCGCAAACGAAAGTAGATGTATGCGCAGCCAGTCCGTAATCCGTGCAGTAAAAATTTTTGCTTCCACGTGAATTTTTTTTTTTTTTGAATAATGAGAGGTGGCGATTCAGAAGCCGCTTGGGGGCAAGGGTGATTAGCTTGCACAGATTTGTGAATATTGTTTTGTGCATAGTACGGGTCAAACGTTATCGTTTGTGATGCGTCGTCGTGGGCTTCATTGTAAGAGCATCCGCTTTTTCTTTCCCGTGTACTCCTATTTTCTGGGAATGTGGGTGGTGTTTCCTTGATTTGCTTTGTTGCATACAAGTTCGGCAAAGTTTTTCGCGAGTGGTGTTTTTTTAAGTTTCGAAATTGTGATATGGCCCTAGAGTTCGTGAACATCACAAGCAACTCGTTCTTGTTATATTCTTATATTTTGGTGAGTGCAAGCCCCATGGCGCCACGTGTCACGTGACGTCACACGTGAGCGTTGTGGTGTAATGTCACACGTGGCTTTGACGCTACTGTGACGTCACAGCCACGTGACCTCGCGCCATAACTTTCTGCTAAATTTGTCGGAATACTTCCATGCCAGCTGTACACCCATATCGCCTACAGTGGTCAGCAAGATCGCCCCCATTGTTGCTCACACAAAGATTATGTTTTCGTGCTCTATCTGACTGCGTTGTGTATTTCTTGGAGAAGAAGAAGAAAACTTCATTGTCCCAGCGCTGTCAGTGGGGTGACGGGTGCAGCCGTCTCATCCACCGCCGTCCTAGAAGACGGCCGAGATCCCCTGGACCTCGGCGGCTTCTTCGGCTAGCCGGGTTGTCCAGACCTGATCTTGTGGGTCTGAGTTGAGCAGTTGGGCCTATCAATGCTCGCGGTCTTGGATTTTGCAGCCATCAATGGTCGGTGCCGCCCGAGAGCATGCTCATAAGATATGTGGCAGATCCGCCTTCTTCTTGCAGATTTTACATGTATTTTCAAATTGTCCCGGGTAGAACCGGCTACAGGCCACTGGGTTCAGGTACATGTTGGTTTGGAGGAGGCGCCAGGCCACTGCCTGCTTCTTAGTTAATTCTGGTTGAGCCAGTGGGTACCGGGCCCGTCCCAGCCGATGGTGATTTGTAATTTCTCGATAAGTGAACATGCGGTCTCCTCGCGGTCCCGGTTGGGTGGGCTCACTGGCTCGGCGTGTAAGACCTCGAGCTGCTGTGTGAACCTCTCGTTGCCTGGGAGCGAGGAGAGCGCGGGTGCCCAAATAATTTGGATAGTCCCGCGTTGCCGCTGTTGGGGATGGTCACCGCACGCTCTTAACATTTTGAACGCCTCTGACGAGATGCGCTCCTTTGCGAAATTTTGGATGGTGATTTTTGAGTCGCTTATAATAACTGTAGCTTTGGTGGAGGCCACCGCCAGTGCGGTGGCCGCCTCCTCCACTGTCTCGGAGTTGTCCGTCGCCACGGTCCCGCTTACGAGGGGCTCCCCGTCCGCGCCTACCGCTACGACGGACATGCCCTTGCAATTTCGATATTCCGCGGCATCTACATAAGCCACGTCCTCGACATCTTGGTATCTTCGTTCGATGTTGCGAGCTCTTGCCTCCCGTCTCTCCTTATGGTATTCCGGGTGCATGTTCTTACGCAGTCAAGGAATTTTGAGGTATTCCCGATACTCTTTGGTATGTCTCCCTTAGCTCCGTGTTGTGATTCGTAGTGGGTGTTCAGTTTCTTTAGAATGTGTCGCCCCGTGGGGCTCTGTGTTAGGCTGTCGTATTGTGCAGTGGTGTGCGCTTCTACGAGTTCATCTAAAATGTTATGTTGCCCTAACTCTAAGAGCTTGTTGTTGGGTGTTCTGATGGGGACGCTGATTGCTTGCTTTTAAGCCCTTCCTATCAGTCCTTCCATTTTGCGCCTTTCGGCAACCCCGAATACAAGATATGGTGCCACATAGACGACTCGGCTAATGATGAAGGCCCGCAATAAGCGAATTAGGCCGGCCTCTCTCATGCCGTAACGCCTATTGGCAATTCTTTTGATCAACCTAATTGTTTGTTGTGTGCTATGTCACAGCGCCTTTTTTGTGTCGTTGTTTCTGTCCTCTGCATGCACCCCGAGTCCTAGCACCTTAATATGTTCCACGATGGGGATCGGACCCCCGTTCGCTTTTACGGTAATGGTTGGTGAACCTCCGTGCTGTTTTCTAGTGATGGGATACACCAAAAGGAGCTCTGATTTCTGCGGCGACCAACTGAGCCCCCTCTCCGTCGCGTAGCGATCGACTGCCTCCGCTGCTCGCAGTAGCATTTCTTCTATCTAAGCCTCACTGCCGCTTGTCACACATAGGGTAACATCGTCGGCGTAGAGATTGTGGTTAAGGCCCTTGATCTTATCTAAGATTTTCGGTAAGCCAATCATCACGACGTTGAACAGAAAGGGGAGAGCAACGAGCCCCGTGGTGTACCCCTGCTACCTAGCTCTATCTCTTCGAATTTTATGTCTCCTACCGTGAGTTTGGCCGTGCTGTTCGAGAGAAAGTCCCGGACGTAGGGGTAGGCTTTGCGGCCTACCCCTAGGCCCCGGAGGTTCTGCAGAACCGCCTTGTGTGTGACGTTGTCGAAGGCCTTGGTCAGGTCCAAGCCCAGGATGGGTTTCAGCTCTGCTGCCCTGCCCCGGGCGTCGAGTATCTGGTGTTTGATTTGGAGCATTACGTCCTGCGTCGAGAGATGTGGTCTGAACCCGATCATTGTGAGTGGATACAGTCCCCGGTCCTCCATGTGGTTGTTTGGTCTCGTGAGAACGACGTGCTTCATCAGTTTCCCCACGCACGAAGTCAGGGAGATGAGCCGGAGGTTCTCGATCTGTAGTTTCTTGCCGGGTCCGTGGATCATTACCACTTGCGCAGTCTTACACTGCCACGGTATTTCGCCCCGCTCCCAGCACTCGTTCATGTACCTCGTAATTGCTTCGATCGAATCGTCGTTCAGGTCTCTGAGTGTCTTGTTGGTGATGCCATCTGGGCCCGGCGTTGATTTTGTGCGTAGTAGGAATATCTCAGCCCTAACCTCGGCCTCTGTGATCTCTTCGTCTAGCGTGGGGTTGTCACTACCCATGTAGTCTTCTTGAGTTTCGCTCGTTGTAGTGCCAATGTACATGTTCTGCATCTCGTGTAAAAGTTCGTCGTCTGTACCGTTGTACGTGTGTGTGATCCTGTTGAGATTCGGCCTCTGTAACGTCTTGCTACTGTCGCGGTCTAAGAAACAGCTAGTAGGTTCCACGTCTTGCGCAGCCCGAGTTGGCCCTCCATGTTGCTGCATGTGGACTCCCATTGTTGCCGGGCTAGGCGGTGGGCACGGTCATCGATGTCTCTGTCCAGCCTTGCTATTCTCTTCCGCAGGTTTCGATTCAGCCTCTGGCGTCTCCACCTTTTCTGCAGGCTGTTACGAGCCTCCCACAGAGGGAGGAGTCTGCTGTCGGCTGTCTCTAGTCCAGCTTCCTCAGGGATCTCTATCGTGACCTGCTTGACAGCTGTGTGTAACTGGGCTGTCTATTGCTCTATATCTGTATTTGTAGTAGCGTCTGCGGTACTGTTCCGTGCTTCTTCCTGTTCGTCTTCGTGCTCGCTTTCGCGTTCGCTCCCTTGTATCTCTCTGAAGGTGTACCATTCTACCATTCTGAGTTTCCTGCCCCGTTCCTTTGTGGGTCCCGTCTCGAGTGTCGTGGCAATAATAAAGTGATCGCTGCCCAGATCCTTCTGCGTGTTGACCCATTTAGGGTCCGGCGCGCTGTTCGTGAAAGTGAGGTCTGGTGTCGTGTCCATGCTCATGATGTTACCCGTGCGCTTGGGCTGTTGTGGATCGATCGGTGACAAGGGTTAGTCGAACGTGCTGCGCGTCCGCTCAAAGGCTCCGTCCTTTGACGGAGCCTTCGGTAGCCCCATGCGGGGTGCGGCGCGGTAAAGTTCCCAACGACGTATTTCCCTTAGCAATGTCGAGTGTTTTGTGAAGCAGGGACCCGAACCGCTGTCGCTGTTTTGGAGAGCTGTATAGATTTAGGACAAAGGGGATGCCTTCCTTTTTGCGAGATGGTATAATTTCTAAGAGGACGTGCTCAACGTTCGCCACCGTGGTTTCGTGCTGCATGACCGCTAAGTTTCTCCTTGCAAGGATTGCGAAGGCGAAACTAGCGTTTGCGAAGGCGAAACTAGCGTTTCGCCTTCGCCTCCGTCAGAGGCTACGGCATATGATTTGTACCCCGTTAATTTTTCAGGTCCAGGCGATGACGTCTGGTACCTTAAACTTATTATCGTTACTGTAAGAATTTCGGAGGAACTGCTGAACGTTTCCCCGTTTCCGGCGAAACCCGCGGCAGTTCGATTGCCAGATTCTGTACTTTGTATTGTTGCTGTTGGGCACCATATCTAGATGCAATGTGCCGGTCCCCCTGTGGCCTTGCTGTTGTCACTGCTACTCTCCGCGCAGCGGCGGGCCCTTGGTAAGGTTTTGTCCTCTTCATTGGTCCCGCCGCTGCGGGACGGCTCTCCGAGAGTGTACTTTCGACGGCTGTAGCTCTAAGTTCGATCTCGTCCATCCGCTGTCCGAGTAGTTCTACCCTTGAGTTAAGTGCCTCGAATTGCACTTTTACGAGCTCCGTTAGACTTACGAGTAGTTCGTCTCTTGGTTGCGGGTTTTCCTCGGCTTTCCGTTTTTGCAGCGGTGCCGTGACTAGCGGGCCTTCCGCAGCAACCGTGGCTATTTGCGCAGGTGTGGGGGCGGTGTTGGTGTCCTCGCGCTGCTAATTGACGGTGTGCGGCTACTGACTTTTACTTTCTCTGTCTTTAGTTGAGCGATTTCTTCTTTAAGATTTCTGTGCTCTTGTAACACATGATTCAACACGGACTGAATATGGGCTACCTGCAGTTCTAGGGCTAGTCTTTATGTTCAGGCTTAGTGGGCAGGCAGACCCTATCTGCCCAGCTCACCTGTTGTTGTTGGTCTGGCTGCGGGCCTGGACCCGGCTGCTGTTGGTGGTGCTTCTGCCGTGGCTGTGGTGGTGGCGGCGGCGGCTCCTTTGAACCGGACCGGGGTCTGGATCCGGACCGGGGCCGAGAGCGGGACTGGTATCGCCCGCCTGCTCCTCTGCCTCCACCCGGGGGCAGCACCGGAAAGGCGCATGAGCAGGAGCGGCCCCCTCTGCTGCCGTTGTTGTCGTTGGCGGCGCCAGGCCGCTTCCTCGAGCGGCTCGGCCGGTCCTGGGCTGGGGGTCATTGTCGCTGTTTGTGGAGCCTCTCCTTTTGCCGTCTTCTGATTATGTATGGAGTCCGGAACAGCTCTCGGCACTTCTTGTGTTTAGTTTGATGTTCTCTGCCGCAGAGCTTGCAACAGGGTGTGCATTTGTGGTCGCCGTTCGGGTTTGCCACTTCGCAACCCCGGCATTTTACGTTTGGGGGTTTGGGCACACGTCCCCCTGTGCCCGAGGCACCCGCACTGCTGGCAAACTTCATGTTTTTCTTATAAAGCAGGCATCGGCATTCGGCACCTCGGTAGAATATTCGGTGGGGGACGTGTTCCCCTTCAAATGCAATGATTATTGTGCTTGTGTTTCCCATCCTTCGCGCATGGAGGATGCCGGGGTTGCGCACGTTTACTAGGCTTCGCTCTGTGTCCCCTGGTGTTTCTCCCTCAGGTATGCCATGGATGACTCCCTTACTGGTGTCTTCGGGTGCCTTTATATACGCAGCCGCCTCGTAGCCTTTTGTGCTTATACGGATGTTAGTGATTTTGCTGTATTTCATAGCGTTTTCCCTGCTGGGCGTGCTCATAGTGACCGTGTTTTGCCTGATGTTCACGCGCAGCGTATCGCTGCACGCTTCGTCGTAACTGATCCCAACTGCGCGCAGCACGCCGTCACGCACGGCGACGGTCCGTAGCTGGGCCGCGTCGAAGCCGCCGCGCAGGCGAAGGATGACCTTGCGGTCCCCTTGCCGGCAGCCTCTGGCTCGTCTCGGTGGCTTCGGCGGCTGGTACGCCCATGCGCCAGCGTTGCGGAATGGGCACCCCCATTCCATTCCAATTCCATTCCGTGGAATTAGAGTTTGCGATAATTCAATTCCTTTCAACTCCTAGGAATGAGGACACTGGGCCCATTCCCACTCCTGGAATGGCTGAATCGTTCCATTCCATTCCTCTAATTCCTAAACGTAGAAATTGGCACTTGACAGTTACATTGTGTTGCCAGCATAAGCGCCATAAAGCTGACATTATCAAACGCATGCAAAATGCCTAAAAAAAAACACTGATTTTACTAAGCGTTTGTTTACACTGTGTTTGTTTACATTGCACTGCAGACATCGAGAAAGCCCTTTGATAAGTTGATTATTGTTTAAAACATCGGTCTTTCGACCACGTGGCTCGCAACAAACAGCAAAACCTAAATCCACCAAATTTTTTGGCCAACTTTTTTGCATTTGTTTTCTAGGACATACGCGGCCAGCGTGTTTGTTTAATAAGACCATAAAAATACCCAGTTCGTGCGTGGCGCAGAAATAAGCTATGATTACTGTATTCTTCAAATACCTGCACAGCAATACGGCTAGGACGCTGCTGGAAGCGACTCCATGCACAGCGGCCAGAACACATCCTCTGACAAAGTAAAACCTCTACGGCGCAGTCGAGAGACTGAAACTGTCTTTCTGCAAATCTAGTCAGTTTGGTCAAGCGACAAGAGCGTTGACGACAATCACTTCACCATACGATGGACGGCAACAGACAGCACGAGAGCCATCGAAACCAATCCAGTACCTTCTGAGTGCCGCGTGACCTTGAGGCCCAGCAACGCGCCGTGCGTGTAGTCCCACTCACGGTGCTGGATTTCCTGGGGTGACTCGTAGCGTTCGCAGTGGTCCATCACAAGGTGAAACACAGTAGGCAGAGTCTAAAGTCAAAGGAAATGAGAGGGAATCCGCTAGCTTGCTTGTAACCCTAACCTACTTGAATGTAAAACATAACACAGAAAACAAGCATCGGAACAAAGACCAAGTAAAAGGCGGACTTACGCATAAAAATTCAGTATAAAAAAACAAGCGTCGGAGCAAAGTGCAAGAAGAAAGAGAGAAGTGAATCTCGCTTTGTTTTAATGCCAAAGCAAACCCAGATTTCGCACTTCAAAGGAGTACGCGCGAATGAACGTGGAAGGCAGCAGGGTTGGCCACCTGCTAAACAACGCTCCTCGAACTATAAGAAAACAATAACTGATCATCTTTCGGCGGCGCGCTAGTCAACGAGTTATCAGAGCTCTGCGAGTTATGAGTCGTCCTCCGCTCCCAGACCTCAGTCAGTGCGCGCCTGCATTCTCCATGTCTTCGTTTCTTTTGCTTGGTGCTTGGTTTCTGGTTTCGCTCGCTCTCGTGTAACGCCAGTAAAGCCCGTCGCCTGCGCGAAAGGCGCCACCGCCATCCCCCCCCTCTCCCTCCCCCCTCTGATCTTTGCTTTGACGCTTGCTTTTTTGTATTGCATTTTTTACGTATAAGTCTGTTAGAGCTCCACGCGGGTTAGCTGTTTCCCGCCCGCTCATTTTATTTCTGAGCAACTGGCTCGCTGACTGGCCCAATTTCGCTAACCGTAAACACTAAAAAAAAAGAAAAAATAGATGAACTGGGCCCATTCCATTCCGATTCCATTCCGGGCAAAAGCATCTAATTCCATTCCATTCCCATTCCATTCCCCTCAACGTTGCCGCCATTCCATTCCCATTCCATTCCGGGGTCGCGAAAATTCGGAGTGATTCCGGAATCATTCCAACTCCGGAGTGGCAACTCCGCAACACTGGTATGCGCAAGGCGCTGCTTGGCTTTTGCTTCATCGCAGCGTTGGCGGCTTTCGTGGCTTCCCTAACAACGGCTTTCCTTGTTTGTTTGTTGTTGTTTTTTTTTTGTGCGCAGTGAGCCATTTCGTCTAGTGCACGGTCTCTGGCGAGATGTCTTCGCCCTCCACTTCGATGACTTCCATGTTTTTTTTCTTTCCGCAGTACCGAGAGAATACCGACCTGACGCGCCTGGCTGAGCCAGATCTAACGAGGGTTAGCGACCCATTTGTGGGCCCAAATCACAAGAACGGCTGTAAAATCAAAAGTTGTCGGCTCACCGGTTTAGGGTCCCATCCGCCGAACCCGGTTCACTATCCCCTTCCTTTTCAATACTTTCCGTCGCACATCAAACGGATTTCCGCTCAAATCTCGATTTTCCTCGGAGCTATAGGAACACTCGTCCGCCACGAGCTTTCGTTTCTCCGCCCCGTTCGCGAGGGAGCATGTTTTTAATGCGAATAGCATTCTTTGGATACTTCACGCACTTTTCGTCTATGTATCTATCTATCTATCTATCTACCTGGCTATCTAACCTCTTACGCCGCGGGTCGATAAATAATAAAAAAGACCGGCGCCGGCTGGATTCGAACCGTTGACCCTTTGATCAGCAGGCAGACGCGCTAACCACAGAGCTATGAATGCAGTCATTCAACGCACTCTAAACGGTTGTTTATATCTTTACCATAGGACCAACACCTCCTAGAAGAGAAGGCCAGAGCGCTCCAGTGGTTACGTCACAATGGCGGAGGAAGAAGTCCATAGCGCAACTACGTGAGAAAATTTTGTGGCACCGACCGCATCGACGTGAAAAAACGCGACGACGCGGGGTGTTCGGGAGCGTTTATCTGACATTAATATATGTTTTAAAAGCGCAGTATTGTACTAATTTATTATATATATAATATAAACATAATATACAACGCGCTATCAAGGTTGAAAGTACGAATTTTTTTATTTATGATTATCCCCGTAACCGCGGGACTACGTGCAATCCCGCAGATCCCCACACACTTTTCGAATGAACCGGTCCCGCTGCGACGTTTTCTTCCCTCGTACGGGCTCCGATTCTGGTAAATTTACGTTGTTGTGAGCTGCTGACTGTCTAAAAGGAACCCTGAGACTTTGAGAAGGGAAGAGAGCCGAAGAAAATCCAGTCATCGCTGCAGGGAGCGCACGCGAGCAAGAGATGGGTCGACGACGTTGAGCTGGTTAAGCCTCCCACACATGCTGCCGCTCGCTGCTCGTGTGTGTGTGTGTGTGTGGTTCTTTTGATCCTTCCTGTGGTTTCTTGATCGTCACCGCAGTCTCGGGTAGTTTTTTTGTGTTCGCTTGATACTACGGCATTTACGTGGATTCGCCGAACAAGTCCTGCTACGGTTTGAGTGACATATGTGGCAACCAGCCAACGATAACACTGGTCGATTATCGATAGACCTAAAGTTCCTGTTCAAATGTTTCCGCCACGGATATTGGGGACGTACGGATATCGATCGACACGTGAGTAACAACTTATTTACGGGCTTTCTTGGTCATGTGGGACGCGAGTAAAGTGCTGCAGTCGGGTTGTTTTTCGTTTTGTTTTTCGTGACAGAATGGCATCTTGTTCGTCGTTATCCGTGTGCGGTTGCGTCGACATTTGTAAATACTGTAAAACCCTTTAATTTCGCGGCCCCTATTTTTCGCGAATTGGTCACAAAGGACATTGAAATTCTTAAAGATCGAAATTTTCGCGTGCCCTAAATTTTGCGAATTTTTTAATTCGCGAAATTCGCGAAAATGAAGGGCTCGCGAACGTTAAGAGTTTCTACAGTATGCGTGGTAATATTCTAGTTTTCACTGGAAGGTGAATAACAAGTTTGTGTGACCATACAAAGTGTGTTGTTTGTGCTTATGTGTTTATTTATACTACTGTTATTTTATTGCCTTTACCGCTTTTATACTATAGAATCCTAGTATTATTGTATACAAAATCTGATATTTTGTTCAAGAGCGGCTCGAGGCCCATAGGGAGAAGTAAGTTAGTTGACTGGCAAATAGTAAGCTTAGTGCTTCCCGCTACACTGTGACGAGTTAATATATTTTCATTAAATGATATGGGACTCGTGAATCGACTGAGTCTTCAGTGATTGTATGAGCGCCTGCAAGCCTCATTTGTCGACCCATGAGCCGTTCGATCAGAAATTACATATACTTGCCAGTGTGGCCGGAGTATGATGCAAGAATTCAGTGACTGCACGCGATAACATCGCATACATGATCGAAAGTGACACTTGTCTGGGCCGTGTCCGCGTTGACTATGTTCTACCTGATTTTTAACTGTGACGTGTTTTGCTGAGTCCAATCACTGCGTGTCTCGCCATTTTGCCGAAGTATTTCAGTGTAAAATATGCCATTCCCTACGGCAAATTATTGCCGTGGCTCAATGTTTTCCTCTCTATACGTGCCTACCCCGTACCATTTCATCCCGATTGTCTGGCGGTTGTAATATTTTGCCCGTGTAATAAAATGTTTTCGAGACCCGCTGCTGCGTGCAGCTTTCATTTTTAGCTACCAAGTACATCGTGTGGCGTGACTAAAAGCGCGTTACGACGGTCAGATCCGCGCGCGTTGCCTTCGCTTCACCGCGCGCCCCCGATGGCCTTCCTTCGCGACGCCGCCGAGGAGAGCGCTACGGCCTTGCCACCTGGGAGGTGTTGATAGGACCCGCTGCATTTGTCATGCGGCTACCGGTGCGCGCGTTCTCATCTCACCCTCTCCCGCGCTCGGGGAGCAGGCGGTGATGTAGCAACCCGTACTCAGCCTCACGGGCAAGGAACGAGCCCTCGTGCATGGAAACGCGCGCGCACCGGCAGCTGTGACAGCGCTGTAAAGCGCGTCCTATGGTAAAGATATAAACAACCGTTTAGAGTACCGTTGGTTGAGACTGGCTGAGACGCCAGAAAGTCTGGTCGGTACCATTTTGAGTGTTTGTGCGTATGGCGCGTGCTTTGCTCGCCTTCCTAAGTGACACAAACGCACGTGCTGGGCTGCGGAGATCGTGCGCAGGGCTGTGAAAGTGTCAGCAAATTTAGAATCGCCTCAAGAGTGGGCTGGCGTATCTAGAGTGTGCCGGCCACCTGACGAACGCGCATAACTCCGCACCGTTTTGATGCTATTCGCATTAACGTAGATAATCATTCCCAAAGGATGGGTTCTGCTGATTTTTTTTCTGGTAGCAGACGCGGAACCACGCGTGAGTGGAAAGAGATGACCCGCATCCGGAACTACATGCTTCCTGTGCGGTCCACGTCATGCGGTACATTTTCGCCAACGTAGAGCCGGAGCCGTCCGATGGGCGACCGGGATTAACGCCTGACGGCCCTTCCTGCTGGACGGCCGCCTCCGTCACGCAATACTACCAGCGTCGGCGAGAAGCAGAGCTTCCAGAACGACAAGGACTTCCGTGCGAGGCGTCATCACGCTCTCGGATGACGACGACGAGGAGCCGCGGCCCAGCGTTTACACGGTGGCGTCGCCCGGTAGCTGTCCGGAGCAACGACCTGGTCACCAGCGCCGTGGAGCTTCACGGCCGATGTAGAGGTGAACGGTTTCCTCTCCACACTCATAGATACCGGGGCTGAAACGTTCCTTGAGTTGGGATGCGAGCGCACAACCGCATCAACTGGAGCGGCCGCATCATGTTGTCAAATGCCGCCGCGCAGCACTTTGGTGCATTACCGCAAAGGTTCCATTCCCGTTTTGGGCTGCTTCCACGCGAACGTCGTGTCTCAACGACTCGCTTCGCGACGATCCTGTTCTACGTTTTACGCAAGCGTCGTTCCTTACTTGGACTTGACGCGGGTGCATGACCTCAAGATGATCTTGTCTGGCATACCGTTAAGGCAGTGCTTTCGCGTCGACGCGGCAGCTCCCGAAACAGTCAGTCCCGGGACATGTAACAGGGCTGAGGTCCCGCAGCCTCCGCTGACAGCGGACCCAGGTCCGCCACCCACTCTTCTGGTGCCTTTTGGGACTTCGTCGTCGGCTGCGCCTACGGCCCAAGGTCCAGTCGACACGCTTCCAGCTGACCGTTGTCTCCGGTCAGTGCAGCGAGTCGATCTGCACGCTTCGCTTCCGGTTTCTCAGAAGTTTGAAGAGCTTTTCGCCAGCGTTACGCTACATCTGCGCCGGAGTGACATTTCGCAGGCTGGCTCACCCAGCAGTGCAGCCGCTGCATTATGAGAGCCACGCGCCAGCCGCGCGAGCCGCGCGCGGCGGCGGTGGATCCTCCGCCGCCGCCAGCGCGCTTCGCATAATGAGCACGGCTCATTGCGAGAGCCACGCAGAGAGACCGCCGCCGCGCGCTCGCCGCCGCCGCGACCGCCTCGCCGGTCTGCGCATTCCAGAGGAGTGACATCATAGCCGCGGCAGACGCACTGGCGCCGCCGCGCCCAGCTGTGCGCCTCCGCTGCGCGGCAGCCAAGTCTGACGCTGCAACAGAGCCGCTTGATAGCGACTCTCAGTTTGGTGCGCATAAGCTCATGCTACGTATATCCTGGCATAGCCGTGCTAAGCCACCGCAATTTTTTTGTCCGAGTTGGGACCGGCTGCGTGGACAGCCAACCGTCACTCTCCGCGGTACGGTTTGCCGCCTGTTCAGGCGAAGCCCTCGTTTACCGTTCACTCTGCGCGAGTCTGTAACGGCCGAGGATCCAGAAGCCTTCGAACGTCATGGCGTTATCGAGCGTGTCAGTGCCTCCAGAGGGTCTCGCCGATCGTAGTCCCTCAAGAGAGATGGCGGCATCCCGCATGTGCGTGGATCTTCCGGGCTCCCAACCGCGCGGTCGCTGAACCGATCTCGTTCCCGCCCTGCATATCGAAGAGCTCTTGAACTCGCTCAAAAAATCATTTTGTTTTTCCAAAACTCGACCTTGCGTCTGCCCCCATCGTCAAGTGCGTGCGACTCGACTTCAAGAGTTCATACCTCGCAGCGTTTATCACGCATGACGGTTTGTTTTCGTTTCGGGCGAGTTTGCTTTCGGCCTGACCTCCGCGCCAGCCGCATTCCAGCGAGACATATCGAAAAACCTTAAGGACTGCACCGGCGTAGAGAATTACCTGGACGACGTGATTGGTTTACGGGTCGTCACCTCAAGAGACATGACACACACCTTCGTGAGGTCCTCCTGAAAGATAAAAGTGTGCTGAAATTGGTTGAACCGAAAGTTGCGGGTTTCCGCGTCCCAACTTTGTATTTTCTCTGGCCATAGTCTATCCGCGGAAGGTGAAGGCACCCATCCAACATAGGCCAGCCACTATGAACCGCCCCACACCGTCCGATCCCACGCAACTCTTCTTCTTGGACTCCTGACGTTGAGATGGCCTCTCTGGGTGGTACCAAGACCGGTCTTCGGTAAGCACCCATCCTGACGATGCTTGACCCGACGCTACCAGTCGGTCGTGCTGACAGACGCTTCGAGCTACGGCCTCGGAGCAGTTCTGCAACAACAGCACGGCAGCAAGTTCCGAAGACCGTGGACACCGCGTGCCGTTCCTTGACGAGACACCGAGCGCAGAGAATGCTCCGTGGGTGAAAAGGGAGGCCTTGGCAATCCTGTGGTCCAGCGAGAAGTGGCATACCCAATCCTGGAAAGACAGTTCACCATCCGCATCTCGACACAGCGCAGCTCGTCACCCTCATGTCTACGCATCGGCACCGGAGTCCAACCGCTACGCATCAGCCGTTGGACAGTCCGCACTGTTCAACTACACATTCCTGATGGTGTACCGCAAGGGAAAGCTCGACAACACCGTTGCCAGACGCACTTTCCCGTGCGGCCTGCCGTATACACCAAATGGCACGAAGCTTCAAGAAGTTGTTCCACTGTCTGCGGCCTGCTGAACCAGTGCGACTTCAAGATGCAACAGCCGCGACCCCATTCTGCCGAAAGTCAGTGTACACCTCGCCGACGTGGCTAGCTGAAGAGCCAAGCGTCTCCAGTGTTAAGCCCTACTCGGCAGTCCGAGAGCAGCCGTCGCAGGTGGATTGCCGGTTGCTTGGGCAGAAAGACGTCATGCCGACCAGTCTGGTGTAGGTCATCGAGATAGCGCACAAAACTTCATCATGTACTACGATACTACAGGCCCTATCAGCACTCCTACTGTGGCCCCCGGGTGGCTCCTCTCCACATCAAGTGATATGTACAATATTGCACTATCTGTCAGTAGGTTCAAACCCAGCTCGGGCCTAAGTTCCGAGTAAATGTTCGCCTTCCTGAGCATCTCTGCGCTGCAGGTAGTCCCTTCCTCCCCAAGGTCCCCTCCAGAGATCGTGGAACTGCGCTCGAGGAGAATGTCTGACACCCGAGCAGAAACGTTCCCAGGCCGTCGGTAAGGGGACGGTGGCAGCTAGTCAGAGGCCGCCTGGGGGGCTGAACATTCAGCTGCACAGTAGCAGCTACTGTGGGTGCTACTTCCAGCACCTCCCGTGACGGTACAGTTACCAGCACCAGCAAGCAAAGTGCCTTCAGAGAGTCATTGTCCGACAATCTAAGCGCGAGTCTACACCCAGGTTGACCCTGTAGACCCAGGGCCAGGGTCAAGACATCTACCTCTGGCAAGTGTTACCTGCGTTGGAATTCCGCTATGCTGCCGGACGATTTGAAGATTATTTAGTAACACTGAAGGAACTTTTTAGATTAATTTCGACAAGTACATACATGAACTACTGACTACTCAATGAAAACTCAACTCAGTTAATTTTTTTTTTTTTATGAATTTGAGGAATATTGGCGTTATACCACAATATGAGAAGACATGACTATTTTCAGTGTTTTACAAGCACGAACAAATTTTTCTGGCGGTACCTGACGCTTTTCCTGCAACATGCAGTAAGAGGTGTGTAACTGGATACTGCCCAGGGTTCTGCCCAATTTTGTTTCATTCCGCAATTTCTTTTACATCAATTTGATTATTATGCCTACGCGTCTTGGCCTTGCGAGATATGTGTTAAATCGCATTTGTCGCTTAGGCTTAATTAATTCGTCGCGTTGTAGCCCAAGCATTTTGCATCTTCTAATTTGTTATCATCTATCACTTCTAACTGATGTTGTCTGTTGGTCTATATCAACTTCATCCTACGATGGACTTAAGGCCAAAGCCACGACGCCAGGTCCAATCACGTTCCACGCCATACTATGACATGCTTTACAATTGATTAGGTGACGAATAATGGAACCCAAAAGCGCCACATCATTTTCAGAAGAGATTGACGTGCTGCAAAGAGCCTACATGTCGTGGCGTTCTTTACGATAAAATTGTTGCGTCATCTAGCAGTTTCGATTCGAAACACTGTCCACTTTGTCGGCTCATCAGTGATTCGAGTAGCGGGCACCGATACGTGCATCAAAGCGAAATGCCGTACAATTTCTAAGTGGCTTGTGATTGATCTGGCGGCCGTAGCTTTGACCTGTCCATCAGGGGTAGCGTGAGACGAAGCAGTAGTTCTTCCTTTCTGCGAAACGTTTTGTTCTAAAGAGCACAGCTATTGCTTTGTATACAGGCTTGCATGAGAATCTAACGTGTCGGCCGTCGCTTTCTCCCAGTTCTTCCCCCCCCTCCAGGCTCCGCCGGTCACCACATCTCATCGGCATAAGATGCCCGTCTTTTCCAGCAGGCTCCGTGGGCCCTGTTTCTCTTGTCATTATTTTGTGGGTTTTCCTTTTTAGAGCGCAGCCTTAGCGCCCGTTTCCGGCTTGAGTGGCGTCGCCGTCGCTGTCGGCGTAACTGCGCGGTATGATAGTAAATTTCCAAAATTTTGCGGAAAATTTGTTCTGCCTGAATTTAAGTGAAAAATTATCCCGCTAATTCTACCGGAAAATTTCCAAATGTAGCGGAAAATTTTCCCCGCCAGTGCCAGTTTAAAAATTTTCCCTCTAAATCTAGCGGAAAGTTTCCCGCTAAATTTAGCGGAGAATATTCTCACACTTAGCGGAAAATTCCCGCTAGCAAATTCCCAGGCAAAAATTTTCCCGCTAAATTTTGCGGAAAAAGTTTCCGCCACCCTAGCGAAAAGTTTTCCCGCTAAATTTAGCGCGTCTTGCCTGCTAAACTTAGGGGAAAATTTTTCTCATATATTTAGTGAAAAATTTTTCCCGCTAAAACCTAGCGAAAATTTTCCCCGCTAAATTTAGCGGAAAATTTCCGTTCTCGGGCCACCTCGAGGTTACGCGCGACTTCTTGGCAGCCATGTGACCTCTCCGAGGTCACGTACCCCCCCGTGCCTTCCTCTCCTCAAGAGCTGCGCTCACTCCGGCGTTGCAGGAGCTGTAAACGAAGCCATTTATTTTCGAATCACAAACAGGAAGGCGTGAGCCAGTCGGGCACACGTAAGGGAAACAGGCATTGCGCTTTTCGTCAGGCGCACGTCACTTACTCGAGGTGCGCGAGAAAGATGTGGGCAGCTGATCCCTGAGGGGCCAGTCAAGAAAGCGCCAAAGATGATCTGAAGGCTAATATGGCTGATCCAGCTTCGACGCTGGGGAGCCCCGCCAAGCTAATGCTTCGGGAAGCCCGGCAGGATGCAACAGGCGCACCAGACAGAGCATCCTCACGTCCGTCTCTGTAAAGGCGCCTACCGCATACTGTTGAAAGGCAGGAGGCAGAATTGGAAAGCAGTTCTTCCTGAAATGAGCTTCAGTCATTTTTCCGCGTCCCGGTGTAGCTGTTACACCAAATGACAAAGCCGCGGCAGGTTCTTCCAGTAACCAAGAACAAATGCTGCAAGGCACCAGCAGGAATGCGACAGATGCTCATTCATCTCTTTCATACTTCCTGTCGGTGGGGAAGCGGCGGCCCTTGTGGCAATAGCTGGCAACCGGCGATTGGATGTATTACTGCAGGCAGAGTACAGTGAGCCAACATATGAGACACTAGTTTTAGGAAACTGGCAAACTCAGTTGTTCGACCCATATAATAGTGATAAATCTGAATCTTGAATACGCATTTGAAGGAAAACAATAACCCTTGCGGCTCTATGCATAAGTCCTCGCTTTCTAATACAATACTGCAAATTTGTTTAAGCAGTGGCTTAAAGCGTCTTGCTGGTTCTATCTTGCCTTGCCACTCAGTACAAATAGTCCCAGACGTTTTGCATCTCGGAACATTCCCGAAGTCGAAGAAAAAACTGCTCATATAAGCGCATCACCTGATCAAAAGTGAGCTCTTTAAACTCTCGCAGACTCTAGGAACACGTGGTCGCTAATTTTGTTTTCATGCGGAATGTCCTTTGGCCGAACACCTAGCGCTTCAAAGAACACCGCCAGTCCCTGCTTGCAGTCTCCAGTTTGACGACCTCATATTTCATGTATGCTGGCGGCTGATTAATGTCACGTGGTACGGAGCCCACGAGGTATCCATCTCAATCACTGTCTGATTTAGTATGGCCTGATGAACCTGAAGGTCGTTCCGGCCCGTTGTCCTGATGCCAGGCACGTCGTTCCAGTACTGGTCAAAATAGACAATGCGATGTACGGCCCAGCGCCTGTCCACGTGCTGATACTAGCCTCTCGAAGGGGTGCCTCACGAATATGGCGGTTGTGGGGTAGCACCGGCTGCTTCCAGGTGAAACATCAAGGGTGAGCCGGGAGACCTGCTCATGAAATGCCCTGTGTAAGCTGTCCACTGTATTTCCTGTGTTTTTTTGATGTTCAGCAGGGTTCGAAGATCGTCTGGACTGGTGGTGGATGCAACCTGTTGATGAAGCAGTAGCCGACTTTCCGCCGGATCGATGATGATGGACATCTTTGATGCGGAGATAGGCTGTTCAGGCCGAAGGTGCGCTTCAGACGTCTGTTGTGATCCGTTAAGGTTACCCGTACTTGCGACACACTTCTTGTCGATTATTCAGCTGGAACGCAAAGTCATCGACGCTGCGTCTGAAATCTGCGAAAAAGAAGAAGAACACAAAGTAACAAAAGAACGGGGAAGTGCAAACGATACTGCGGTGGGTTGTATATACACT
>JAZHYW010005113.1:0-20950 GCA_037355805.1 Ixodes ricinus | reverse complement strand
CTTGACGTCGTGCTCGCTGTGAGACGCTGCAAGCCGCCTCTGTCGGCAACGCTGGCGCAAGGTAGGCCGCCCACTAGTGATGACGTTTGGGATGTCACAGGATTTGTTTTCTTGGTGGCGTTGAGTTGGTCCGCTTCCAGATGTGGGATTCTTATACCTTATACCGCGTCCGATTCGATCAAGCCACGCTCTCGATCGACTTCCCTAGGAAGTCACACAACACAGCAAGTGCAATCAAACAGTTTACTAACTCACATCCCTCCACGAGGACTTCAATGAAGACTCTCAAAGAATACCTATGAGTCGAGGCTCTCTCTACTCAAGACCTCCGATGAAACTTCCCGACAAAGACCCCATGGGAACTGTCCCTCAAAAACGCCTCACTCCAGACCCTAACTGAAGACCGTCAAATCAAGACTCGTCCAGGGCCCCGCCTGCTATCTCCTTATATAGCCAGCCCGACCCCTTTGTGTAGCACCCCTGTCGCTCCCACCGAGAAAATCATTCCTATATAAGGTTATGGGCGAGCACCACGGCACCTGTCTGGCGAGAAATCCCGGCTCGATGCGGAACGCAAATCTCAACGGATGTTCACGGGTGGGCAAGCGGCGCATGCCATCCTCGGTGCTGTTTACGTGACAGGGTTCAAAGTGTCCCGGGCTGGCGGGGAATGTCAGATTTGGTACTGGAGACGTTGGACGAGTCAACAAGTGTTCACACCAACGGGGAATGTATAGGCTTCGGCCAGTGGTGTAGCCAGGAACGGGGTGAGGGGAGGGGGAGGGAGAGGGTGGGAGATGGCTAGGATGTCCTTGACTTGGGGGGGGGGTCAAAATGCATGTGCATAATATATGGTCGGCTGGATTTTTTTTTTTTTTTTTGAGAAGAGGGGGGGGGGGTGAAGCTCTATAAGCCTCTTTTTTGGCTAAGCCTCCGGCTTCGGCACCGGGCACGTGGAGGCAAACCCAAAGGTTCTCCACACAGTCCATGGTGTCCTTCCTCCGCAGAGCGTGCTGGAGTCTCCGTCCACTCCCGGCCGGTTCCTGACCGAGTCCCAGCGGTTCGGCATGTCTCCCGAGCAGCTGTTCTTCGTCGGGAGCTGCCTCAACTGGTGCCGGGACCTCGGGGTGTTGGACGGCGGCCGCCCCGCGGCCAGGGCCAGGGTGCGGGACAAGTGCCGCTTCTCGCTCATGACCCTCGGAAGCTTCGCGAGGGCCTTCGGCTGCAGTCGCAAGGCCGGCGTCAAGGACTGCCTGAATGGAGGACGCCAGGACGACGGCACTGAGCTGGCGGACACAACCACGTCGCCTCTTTAGATGCGCCGTCGGGCCGCGGCCCGTCCAGACAACACAGTCTTCGTGATGATAGATCTGCAGGAGACTATAGTCTGTTCAGACATGCTCCCTCTCTAAGTTACTCTCGCGACAGTTTTAACGAGGGATGATATAATTATTACGCTTTGTTCTACTTTTGTTTTGCTTTTAGAGCGTTGCCACTGGCTGCCCTAATGACTGTCGGGTGAAATCCGTGCAGTCAAGTAAATAAATAAACCGCTATTTAACGATAAACATTCGCAGTTCTTTCTCGGACACCAAATTAAGCCCGAAAGTATGAAATTATTTTATTTAATATGTCACAGCCATGCCACGCTAGTGCGCAAGCATTCCTGGCGCAGCTGTGCCGAGAAGCGAAATCAACTTCAGCTGGGCAACTCTGCGGAAACTCGTTTTCAAAACGTTTTTTCAAACTTTGTCTTTTTTTTTTTTTTACTCCAAGGTAAGCAATAAGCTTATCTCAAAACTCGTGGCGTCTCATCGCGGAGTAATTCCACGTTATGCATTGCGGATATCAGTGGGAAGCAAAATCAATACGCGCTCCGCTCATAGCCCATGGTTCCCAGAACGCAACGCACGCGGTGACAGATTCTATTGAAGTAAGAAACTGTGGGCAGTTGTGCCACAGAGACGACGAAGAGGTCGGCAAGTGCGAGCGCTGAGCTCGGGACATGCGCGGCAGAGCTTTCACGAGACACTAACGGAACGGCTCGGCGGCGGCATCGGGCGATGCGAACTACAGTCTCCTTCCGCTTGTAAATACTTGTAAATATATTTATGTGTGAAACCTTACTTCTGGTTCCCACATAATTGGTGACCCGGACGTGATTACCCCAGCGATGGAAACGGAGGCATCAGCAGCTGCCGCCCCTGTCATCGGAACAACAGCGGTTCTGTCTCTGCCCAAGTTCTGGGCGCAGGATCCGTCCCTTTGGTTCGTGCAAGTCGAAAACAAGTTTAGATTGCACAGAATCACCTCGCCGGTTCGACAGTACGAGCTGCTCGTCGACGCCCTTCCTCCTGAAGCCGCTACCGAGGTGAGGGACATCCTACTCGCCTCCCTTGGCGAAAATTCATACGACATCCTCAAGGACGCACTGGTCAACCGGCTCGTCGCCTCGGAACAGCGCCGCCTGCAACAACTTCTGAGCGCAGAAGAGCTTGGTGACAGGCGACCGACGCAGTTCTTACGTCACCTTCAACATCTGCTAGGTGACAAAGCTTCGTCCCTCGACGCTGCCATCCTGCGGGAATTATTTTTGCAACGTCTCCCGACAACCGTCCGAGTTGGACTAGCAGCGGCGCACCGCCTTACACTGGCGGAACTGGCTGAGTTAGCCGACCGGATGATGGAAGTTGCGGGACCAACAGTTAACGCCGCACAAACAGCACCCGATGTGACATCGGAACTTACCCAACTTCGCAAGGACTTGCAGAAACTGACTATCGAGGTAGCCAACCTTCGCCTGGAAGCCCGTCAACAACCCGGTTTGTCACGGCGTCATTCGCGAGAGCGCTCGCAACAACGGTTTTCTCCTCCACCCCTCGTAGGACGTCACCATCCCCACGGTCGGATCGAACACTCTGCCGCTACCATCAACAGTTCGGATCCGAGGCCCTCCACTGTCGTGCTCCCTGTTCCTGGGACCAGGAAAACCGGAGGGTCGGTCGCTAGCGGCGGCAAGTGGCCAGACCCGACCCATCAGCCGCCTTTTCCATGTCAGCGACCGAATCACTGGTACACGATTTTTGGTCGATACAGGCGCTGAAGTAAGCATCATCCCGGCTACTACCTTCGACCGCAGAAATCGTGCCCGAACATCTTCACTGCAAGCGGTCAACGCTTCCCTCATTGCCACCTACGGACAAAAATCACTGACCCTGGATCTCGGTCTGAGGCGTCGTTTCCAGTGGTTGTTCTGGGTGGCAGACGTGGGGTACGCGATCATCGGGGCCGATTTCCTACGCAACTTCAACCTCCTGGTTGACATGGCGAACAAGCGGCTCATCGATGCTACCACCCACATGCACGTGTCGGGTGTCCTATCACGAGCTCCGGCGCTCAGCCCCACCTTGGTGAAGCCTCCACCTGGTGAGTTCGCCCACCTTCTTGACAAATACCCTGACTTGACAAAACCAAGAAACATCGATAAAGTGCCGAAGCATGATGTTACTCATCATATTCTCACGACCGGACCGCCAGTTCATTGCCGACCACGTCGCCTTGGACCAGAAAAGCTGCGCATGGCTCGTGAGGAATTCGAGCACATGATTCAACTTGGAATCGTGCGTCCGTCTTCAAGTCCTTGGTCGTCCGCCCTCCATATGGTGCCCAAGAAGACCGGCGACTGGCGCCCGTGTGGAGACTACCGCGCTCTTAACGCAGCAACGGTGCCAGATCGTTACCCCATCCCGAATGTTCAGGACTGCACAGCATTCCTGAACGGCACGACCATCTACTCGAAAATTGATCTCGTAAGGGCATACCACCAGATCCCTGTGGAGCCTGCCGACGTGCCCAAGACGGCAATCACCACTCCGTTTGGCCTATTTGAATTTGTCACGATGCCGTTTGGGCTTCGTAATGCAGCCCAAACGTTTCAACGATTCATTGATCAGGTCGTTCGCGGCTCACCATTCTGCTTCGCATACCTCGACGACCTCCTCGTCGCGAGCAGAAACTCAGAAGACCACAAGAACCACCTGATCGAAGCTCTTCAAACGACTGCAAGAATATGGCATCGTGATCAACATTGACAAGTGCCAGTTCGCAGTGCCAGAGCTAGCCTTCCTTGGTCATCACGTCGACTCGCGCGGTATCCGACCGTTACCGGACAAAGTCAAGGTCATCCTTGATTCGCCTTGTCCTACAACAAAGCGCGCTCTCCGACGGTTCCTTGGACTCATTAATTTCTACAGGCGTTTCCTCCCACATTGTGCCACCCTTCTACATCCGTTAGAGGCACTGCTGAGTACAACCAAAGGAGAAAAGTCGCCCCTCCCATGGACTCCGGAAGCGACGCTCTCCTTCGAAAAAGTAAAGAAAGAACTAGCCAGTGCTACACTTCTGGCGCACCCTTCCTCAGATGCACCAACGTGCCACATGGTCGACGCCTCGAACGTCGCAGTTGGTGGTGTCTTGCAACAGAAGATCAACGATATTTGGACACCCATATCATTCTTCTCGCGAAAACTGCAAGACGCCGAGCAGAGGTACAGTACCTTTGGAAGAGAGCTGCTCGCGGCATACTTAGCTGTTAAGCACTTCAGGCACTTTCTGGAAGGCCGCGCGTTCTTCATTGCCACTGACCATAAGCCACTGGTCTACGCAATGAAGTCGTCGAGCCAGAACCATTCACCACGAGAGCTACGACATCTTTCCTTCATCGCGGAATTTACTTCCGACGTCCGTCATGTGAAGGACAAAGACAACAGTGTCGCAGACACCTTGTCTCGCTTGGACCTCAATGCCGTCAACACGGAGAAGGAGCACTTCACCTACGCCGAACTTGCCGCGGCTCAAGCAGAAGACGACGAACTTCATTCCATGAGGCTGACTGACACATCACTCATGCTCAAGGAAGTCAATTTTCCCGACAATAACGTTACATTGATCTGCGACACTTCAAACGGCAAACCCCGCCCGTACGTGCCACGTCATCTTCGCAACGCGGTATATACATCTCTTCACTCTCTTTGTCACCCTGGCATACGAGCAACACAGGAATTAGTTACATCCCGTTTCGTATGGCCTAAGATCAATGCCGACATCCGAGATTGGGTGCGCTGTTGTCTGGCCTGTCAGACATCAAAGATACAGCGCCACACACAGACACCACTAGGAAAGTTCCCTTTACCTTCGGCTCGCTTCGAGAATGTCCACGTGGACATTGTAGGCCCACTTCCATCTTCACGCAACTTAACCTACCTACTGACCTGTGTGGACCGATTTACTCGATGGCCGGAAGTGATACCACTGGAAAACATTACCGCGGAAACGGTAGCTCGAGCATTCGTTTTCAACTGCTGGTCAGCCGTTTTGGTGTCCCTTCAACAGTCACCGACAGACCGAGGACGCCAGTTCGAGTCGGCCTTGTTCCAGCAACTCACATCACTCCTTGGCTGTGTGCGGACACGTACCACAGCATACCACCCTGCTGCGAATGGTCTAGTTGAACGCCTCCATCGACAGCTCAAATCCGCTCTGCGAGCACAACCTCTCCCTGACGCGTGGGTTGACAACCTTCCTGTCGTACTCCTGGGTCTCCGCTCAACCATGAAGCCAGACCTATGGTTGCACCGTGTCTGAGCTTGTTTATGGTGCACCCCTTCGTCTCCCAGCCGACATGCTAGAGCCTTCGATGACAACAACCACCATAGACCCAACATCATACGTTCAACGACTTGGGGAGGCAATGTCATCGTTGCGCCCGACGCAAACACGAAAACCCACTCCGCGCCAAGTCTTTATACACCCTGCCCTCGCCCAGTCTACGCATGTATTCATTCGACGGGATGCTCCCCAGAAACCCCTCAAACCTCTCCACGACGGACCACACCTTGTTGTGGATAGAACACCGAAGTTCTACACGGTGCTTCTAAAAGGTCGTCGGGAAACAGTTTCCCTAGATCGCCTAAAGCCCGCCTTCGTTTCTCCTTTGGACACAACTCCCACAATGTCCCAAGAATACGCTGTCGCCCACTCCACGCCTCCAGCGCAAGTGCCACAGGCCACTTGTCCAAGGGGGGGCATCTGTGGCAGTTGTGCCACAGAGACGAACGAAAAGGTCGGCAAGCGCGACCGCTGAGCTCGGGACACGCGCGGCAGATGTTTCACGCGACACCAACGGAACAGCTCGGCGGCGGCATCGGGCGATGCGAACTACAGTCTCATTCCGCTTGTAAATACTTGTAAATATATTTATGTGTGAAAGCTTAATTCTGGTTCTCACAAAACAATTTAACGTATGGTGTGGTCGAGCACTACCCGCTGTATGCGTTCCTTGGAGCAAAGCAAGTTCCACAATGTCTTGTCCCATGGGCGCGTTTGGAATGTCGGCAGATTTAAAACTGTTCCCGACCAATTCTTCACCCCGTGTTGTTCTAGCCCGTTGCTAGCCCAGAAAGTGCTGGACAACGGAAGATAGCAACGAAATCTGTTCGTATCAATAAGCCTTCACAGAACATCCCAGCAGCCTCAGGGAACCAGGCGGTTATCCCACATGTCACCGCGCGGCGTGGGGTATTGTGGGCTTTCGACGTACGCTCGGGCTTTGGCTGGGGTGGACTCGGGCGCTTCGGACATCCTGGAAGCGGCATGATTCATTCTCTCGTGTCACAAACGCCGTAGGTGTGGCGTCAGTTCTTCCAACAAACCGTTGGCGTTGCTATGGGCATGCGACATAGAACTGAATTTCGATCCGAAAGAACGATCGTTCGAAAATCAAAAGGGGGATTTAAACGTCTACAAAGAACATTTAAAGACGCTTATCAGCGGCTGTGCATGGGCGCTTTCATATACGCTAAAACTATTTACACACCATTATGGTTTAAAAAGGATGTTACCGTACCCATGGCTACACCATTCCAGTAACTTTATTTGGAGTAATACACCATTTATAGTTATAAAGAGCGGCGCTGTTGAGTACAGAAACAACAATAATTTTCTGAAGGCTGTAAAAAGAGTAACAAGGTGTAGTGCAGTGCGGGAAGGCTTTTGCCGATCTGCTATATATAGATGGATGGATGGATCTTGGATAGATGTTAATGGCTGTATCCTTTGTATCGGGCGGCAGCTTGCGCCACCTATACCAAAGTCTAAAAAGACAAACTATGATTCCTCCCGCCCTTCTAAGCCAATTTTCTACCCCTATCAGCAGGATGACCTTTGGGCGATCGGGCAAAAAACAAAACCCGCCCCCCCCCCCCCTCTCCCGCCTTTTCCCAATTTTCCTCTGGTCAAACCTTGTCGGCGTTACCCCAGCACCTGACCCACCGGGAGACAAGGACCGGGAGGGAGTCCCAATTTTCCTCTGTCCCGCCTGTCCCCAGCTGTGCTATATAGTAGTTAGTTGTGCATCATTCAATTGTTTCTAGATAATTTCCACCAATCTTCAAATCGACACTCTGACGGACGAGGAAAGGATTACACTCTGCGACTGTAATCCTTTCCTCGTCCGTCCTTCCATCTTCGCCAGGAAAACCCAAGGCTCCGGCCAAATCCGTTACCCCTTCAGGGAGAGCAGGGCGAAGCCCTGTGCGCTTCAAAACAAAGTATTCTGCTCAGCCCCATCACTAGTGCGTAGGTATTTTAATGTAAACGTTCGGGTTCGGTTTGTCCATTTTGTGTTTAAACTTTTCATGGATACATCATTCAATACCTTCCGTGCTGTCCGGCTATCACCCATTTCGGCCAACCTTTTTCCTTTTTCTAATTTCAACTTTCTAATTGCCCCCCCCCCCCCCCCCAGCTCTCAAAAGACGACCAGCCCCTGTCCCCCTGCACTCACTCATTTGGTGTCTTCCCATCATGCTCGCAGTGCCAATCGGCCTACGTTCTTTGTCGAGTTTATACTCCTGATTGAACCTCTGATTTCATGAACAGTACCCCATTGCCAAAATATAGTCCTGGTACCATCACTCCTTTTCATATACCCCTGACCACTTCATATCTCAAGCGCCTCTAGATATTTCCTTCCCTCATTGAGCCACACTCTTAGATATTTGTATTTTCCTCCATGGTCTATTACAATGTTTGTTAATCTCGGGCGTTACATTTTTTCGTCGTTAAACACCATTACTCCATACTTGTCTCTACTAAAACTCATGCCCAAGGTGCCCCCTTCTTGTCCACATATGCCAGCTAGTTCCTGTAATGTATCCTGGTTATCTCCCATGAGTACTATGTCGTTCACATATATCAATCGTGGTATTACCTGTATTACGCTTCTCCTCTTTCTATATAAATTACACCAAAACCTAAGTTGCTCTGCTCTAATTTCTCTCCCATTTAACTGATATATATTGTTAAGAGTAAAGGTGACAGTGGACAGCCCTGACAGAGCCCTCTTTTTATTGCTGCGGGTTGTGTAGTTTCTGTTTCACAAGTTATAACTTCCTTATTGTCCGTGTACACCTGCTGAAGAAACTTAACCAAATTTGCATCTAAATTATACTCCTTCAGCTGACCCCAGAGTTTTTCCTGGCTCACATGGTCGCACTTCCCGTTATGGCCAAATAAGCTAACCATAAAAGAGTTTGGTTCTTCGTTGCTATTTCTATACATTGAGTGGTCACGAATAAGTTATCTTCCAGTCTTCTATCTCTTCGGAATCCATTTTGGAGCTCGCCCAGTATTTGCATATCTTTTGCCCATTCCTGAATTCTCCGCTTTACTATCTCCATAGCTAATCTGTATAGAACTGAATTTACCGTTATCGGACGATGTGACTTAATGTGGTTTTTGTTTCCTCTGCCTTTATATATTAGTCTCATTAAACTTAGTTACCAATCATTGGGTACCTCTCCTCCCATAAATATTTGATTAATCAGATGCCGTAACTTCAATTTGCTTGTTTTTCCTGTGTGCCTTTATGAGTCCCATGGATATGTCATCTGGGCCTGTCGCGGTAGCTCCTAGAACCTCACTTTCTGCCTTATCCCATTATCATGTAATCGTCTCCATTCTTACACAGTTCTGCTCCTCCTGTACACTGCTGCTGTCAGTGCTATCCACTGTCCCCCTCTGCTTAAAAAGCATATTCTATTGTCTGCCTAATATATTCCCGTGCTTGTTCCCCCTCTACCCTTCTCCCCTCCTGTGTGGTCAGTAACTGTTGGAAACCCTCTGTCTTTCTCCCCTACGCTTTAATGTGCTCCAAAATTCTTTTTGCCGTATTATTTTTTTAAATTTATTTCCATCATCTACTGCACTCCTGTACTAGAAGTGTACAGCGGTACGGGCCAGCCCGCGGGCCGGGATCGGGCTTCATGGCTACGTTCATGAAGGACCCGGACCGGGCGCGAGCCTTGCATTAAAATCTACAAGGCGGGCGAGGCGGGCAAAACCGGCACTTACTTTTTTTTTTTTGCAGCAATATTTTTTTAAGGATTGGGGAAGGAATTATTGTGGAAGAGACCCAAATGCTGGAAGCGTGTGTGTGTGTTTATATATGTTTTCGTACGATATTGGTGCGTTTGCAGCGAATGCTCTTCCAAAGCACAATGGTGCGGCGTTCATTTTCGTCACCGGCGGCGCCGCCGTCGTAGTCGCTTCTCCCCATCAACACGCACACATACACGCCTACACAATGTTCACCCTCGTCGGCGAAAACTATCTGTGCGTACGAGTGCGTGCATTCCCAATATGGGTGAAGAGGTTCCCCGAGGAGTGCTTTTCTTAAACAATAGAGTACGGCGAGGCAAGGGCCCATGGACGCGAGCTCAACAGTTCGGTCGGCACGGACGATACTTCGTTTCAGCTTGGTCCAGCTGGTCCAGCGCAGGCGATGCTCAGCGCGAGCCTGGGCTTTCAGCGTCCCTGCCAGTGGCGCTCGTGCATGCAGCACTGTTCAGGGCCACACGCCGCGCTTGTAGCATCGGCTGCGTCTGACCAAGCTGAAACGAAGTATAGTAGCGCAGCTATGGAATACGACCTACTCAATCTCTCTAATTTCCTCGCATACCACCGCAGGAGACGGAGGTATTTATATATATATTTTCGGTTGTACACGGCGGGAGTGTGCAATCTAGAACTCTGTCCGTCTTTTATTCAAACCCGTCGCGACGTTTCCCTTTTCAGCTTTCACACATGGTTTTGCTTGCTGCTGGTTGCCATTCTTTTTTTCGTCCTTTCCGATACGCGGTTTGGTTGCAAAAAAGGACGATGAAGGTGATTTTTCTTAACGAGCTTCCTAAGCCCCCAGGTTGATACGACTAATAATAGCAACGAACAAAATTCCGAGGACAGCTAAGCACTTCGTATGAGTTGTGAATGCGAAAGAATGAATGTCGTTCTTCCGCTCCCTTAGCTCGTCTGCGGTGCACTGGTGTGGAGGGCCACGTTTCGCTACTGCCGAAGTTGCGGCCGCCGACGATATAGATGCCTCAGGCGCCGCCATGTTCCTCGGCGCCGAGATGAGCAGAAGCGGCCGCAGCAGCAGCCCCACATCCCTCGGGTAACGCTTGACACGAGAACGGCGGCCGAGCGCGCGCTCTCCGCGAAGCGGCCGCAGCCCAGCCCCCAGCCCCCCCCCCCCCCTAGGCTGTAACGTGTAACCTTTCTTATTTAGTGATGGAATTGAAAGATGTTACATTCACACGAAAGTTTGGAATCTCTCCTTTCCCAGGAGCACGTCGATGCTCCTCCGCTACCGGTGCCTCTCCGCATGCCGTCGTAGATAGTTGAGGGCGGCTGTTGACGATACCAACGCCGCGCTGGAGGAGCTGCAGTTCCAAGATATTTTGCCTCATTGACGTTACTACAGCCTGGAATTCGCGCCATCAGACGTAATTGGCTGTTTTCCAAGATCAAGGAACATGTGAAGGATACACGGTTTGCGTCCTCCGACGAGGTTACCAATGCAGTGCGCCGTTGGTGTCGTCTGCAGCCGCCCTCAATCATCTACGACGGCGTGCGTAGAGTAGCTCACGGGTAGCGGAAGTGCATAGCCGTCGGTGGGGGCTATATTGAAAAGTTACGTGCTCCTCGGAAAGAGGAGATTCTAAACTTCCATTCGAATGTAACATATTTCAATTCCATCACCGAATAAAAGGTTACAGCCTCCACGAGCCAAAACTTATTGATCCCCTTTCGTATATGATGCTGCTGGGATCGTCAGGATCATATAGGATTACCAATCGTCAGATACCAACCTCCCCCCCCCCCTTAAGGTCCCCGGACGAAGCACGCCCACTGCGTCCACTTCCAAACCTCCATTGATTATAATCGCCTTCCCGCAGTCATTGTTGCAATTACTGGCACTGTTGGTTTTAAAATTGAAATAGACCATTCGCTAAATAACCCAAGCGTCCCGGCCCGCATTCGAGGAATCATGGGAACGGTGTTCCTTCAGTTTCCTAGTAATCGGTAATTTTGACCAATTCGATGCTTACACACTTTTGAGCGTAATCCGGAGTCATCCTGAATAAGCGTCGTGTGGATTGCAGACACCTGTCACATCACATTTTTAAATTTCTCGCCAATGTCAGCGTTTTTGGTACTGTGCATGCGATACATCCTTCAACCTGACTGAGCTGCAGAAATCTTTTAGAATATTATCATTCTCGTACAGCTTCAAAGACGCTGATATTAACCTAGAAACGCTAAAATAATGCCATGAACAGCCCGGCTGACTGCGAGCTGAATCCTGGTTTTGGTCGTTGCGAATTCTCGGCTTTTTAAGAAATTCCTGCTAAAACAACAATCACGAGAATATTGTAAGAGATTTCTGCAACTCAGCCAGGTTGAAGGGTGGATTGCTTGCATAGTTTGAAAAACGCTCACACTTACGAGAAATTTAGAAAGTGATATATAACAGGTCTCTACAATCTACACGACGCTTACTCAGGACGACTCCGGGGATTACGCTCAAAAGTGTGTAAGCATCGAATTGATCAAAATTACCTATCACTATGGAACTGAAAGAACACCGTTCCCATGATTCCTCGAGTACGGGCCGGAGCGTTTGGGGGATTTAGCAAATGGGCTATTACTATAATCTGCCAAGTTTGCGTTTTCTCGCTATCTCACTGTTTTACTTTTATCACATACTGTACAGTAAACCCACCTCTTCTCTGTAATGCCTTCAGGCCGCGGGGAAAAATAAAAATAAACGGAACAGTGTGTAGACAACGACCAACAATTGAGGGGAAAAAAAATCAAATGGGGTTTTCTACGCATTCCACCAACAGCACGTCGGATTTTTCATCAATCCTTACGGCTGGGACACATCGCAAGGAGCGCCGCGGGGTCGCAGGGCCAAGTGAGATAACTTGACCCTGCGCGGGGGTCAAGGTCCCACTTGGAACAATTGACTGGGCCCACCGAGGGGCGGACAGCAGCAAGAGCCGGGAGTCCGCAGACGGCGTATACGACTTGCGAGATCTTCGAGGACGGAGTGGCGGCCGCTCGGATAAGCTACCCATCAAAAAGTCTTGCCTACGGTACCTGTAAACGCAACTCCGGACCGGCACATTTACCGCGCGTCCTCATTTCTGTCCCCTCCGTTTCCGCCTCGTGTCGCCTCAACCGTGCAATCCCATGGCCGTGGCGCAGCAGCGAAGGTGGATTCGGCAGACGCCTGTCCTGCTGCTATAACGCGCTCTGCAACTTGGCCTCTGGGCAGAAACTCGAGCAGCCACGGGTATAGGGACGCCCAGAAACGTTAATACTGGGAGAGTTTGGCCAATGAACGGAGATAGCATAGCCCGCTGGAAGCCTGGAACAAGCAGACTCGACGACACCACAATGTCCACGGCGTCTTACCTTCTCGAGAGTCGGCCAAGGTTTGTTATGTGCCAATAACGCAAGACGGCAGAGGGCACATGCCGATTCCCGGCTGCCAGACTCCCAGCAGCGGTTGCTAGATTGTCGGCATTTTGAAAAGACTACCGGACTCGCCCAGCATAAACAACCCTGCAGAGACGTCGCCACGACGACCCAGTGACGCCTGCGTCCGCTCATGTTCTTCGCCAGCGCTTCTATACGGCGGACCGCCAGGAACTATACGTGACTACGTGAATCGTGCGACGTAGTAGGCTGCCACTGCTAGGACAGCGACTCAGAGGCCGGAGACGCGTCCGGCGTTTCCGCGTAGACAGCACACCCTTTGCCCGCTGTAGGACGAGGGAACGCCGAAGCGCATGCCCGTCATTGCCGCCGAGAGCGCGGCGCGAGTCGCCCGGTCCGAGCGGGCTTTCCCCGTCGTCTCTCGGATGGTGTCATCGAGGGCCAATCGCGTTGCCAGCGCGTGCCCCGGCGTGCTTTTCCGCCGGCCGACTCCGAGAACGCCGTCGGAACGACAGGTACGCACGGCGACCGGCGACCGCCACGGCCCTACGCGCGCAGCAACGCATCCCGCGCGAACGATGGAACTTCCCAGGCGGATGCGCGAGCGGCGCTGACTCCACGCGTCAAACCCTCGTGCGTGCCGCACCGGAGAACCTCCATGGACTGACAAACATCCAAGCAGGTGAGTGGAGCTTCTTTGTTTCGAGTACTCCGGGACCGCGTTTTCCTGCGAGTCACAATCACAATCCGTTACCCGTTGGGGTCGGACGTTGAGCTGGCAAGCGATGTCGGTGTACAGAGTCGGTGTCGGTGTCGGTCCACCAGAGTCGTTTGCACTTTATTAGTGTTATGGACATATATACGAGTTTAGATTCTAGCCACCGCTATTCATTCATTCATTCATTCTGTGTACTAAGAAAGTGCGCGTCACAGTTGCAACTCACGCATATACAGATAACACAACTTAAACACTGTGCACTCTCAGAAATAGGGGGAGTAGTACTTACACACCTTGTCCCATATATAACTCCCCAAAACTTCATTTCGACGTTCAATCCATTGACGTCAAACTGACGATACCAAATTTTACGAGCGGCTTGAACTTAATGAATAACTAATGTACATTAAAAAAAAAAGTCAAAACAGGTTTTGTAGCGTGGTCAACAAAACCTTCAAGTTCGTATCGTCGGTTCGACGCGGACTAAACGTCGAATTGTAGTTTCTTTGTGCGTGTGTGTGTGTGTGTGTGTGAGGGGGAAGGGGGGAGGGTGTTATATATACGGGACAACGGGTGTAAGTACCAGAGTGTCGAACCGACATTTTTATCGCTTCGGTTCGGGTTCGCGGCTTTCGGTTCAGTTCGGGTTTTTGAACCGCTAAATTTAGAGTATATTTTCCGCGTTGTTTTGACAATAGGCACTATTTCCGCCGTGAAACGAATAACTATATAGTTTTTTATTGTTCGTAAAATCCACTTTTATTTTCAGGTACCAGAAATAAGAAATTGCGTTATTCAATTTCGACTCAACAGTAAATGAAGAACTAGACTACATTAATATACAAAACGTCGAGTTCATGCGACCCAGACATCCATTTGTTTAGCTCAGTGACATTATAATATTTGACCTGAATCGAAAGGTTGTCAGAAAGCGTGGTAGGTCGCTTAAAATACCCGTGATTGGTAAACCTTTGAGTGGCAGTATTAAAAGTTGAATCGTAGCTGTGCTCATGAACTAATGAATTAATTACAGACGGTGCATAAAATCATGGAATGGGCACCTCGCCTATCATACATATCGTGAAATACAGTTGACGAATTAAGTTTCACAACATATATAATGACAACGCAACTGAGCTATTTTTTTTTATTACGAGTGTTAGGACAAGACCATTTCAGTCTATACTTCGTTTCAGCTTGGGTCCAGACGCAGCCGATGCTACAAGCGCGAGCATTTGGCCCTGAACAGTGCTTGCACTGCACGAGCTCGCGTGCTTGGCAGGGACGCTGAAAGCCCGGAGCTCGCGCTTGTAGCATCGGCTGCGTCTGGACCCAAGCTGAAACGAAGTATACCTGTTATAGAAAGACTGAGCGGCAATCACAATATTTGTCTTCCTAACCAACATTGTTTACACTCAGCACCGTGATGCAGGCGAAGAATTATGCAGAAAGGAGTGATCAAAATTGTTCAATCATACGCACCTTTGTACTGAACATACTCCTATAGAGGATAAACTGGCAAGACCTGGCTGGAGAGGTTTGTTCTTGACAAGATGCCGGTCAATTCAATTTGCAAATAATTTCTAATTGATGATTTTTTTGTTAAATAGAACAAAGTAGTATTTCATGCTCTACTCGACATGGTATGGCCACTTAATTTGTCCCTTTCTGACGGTCTGACACCGGTCGTGACGTCTTTTACTGACCGTTTTGAAAATAGCGAGAATGCGCATACATAGCTTTGATAGGCGTTGAAGGTATGCGAGAGCGGAGATTCCGAAAACTCTGTATGTGGTGTCACACTCCGAAAAGCAGGGGCTTCAACGGTACTTTAAATAATTATTTTCTGCAGCCTCCGTGCACTAAATTGAAAAATAATCTAGATATTCGTGCTTGTGGAGGCCAAAATCATGACAATGAAGTATAATTCGTTCATTAACTTTTTAATTAGTCAAAATAGAAATATGGTTCCAATTAGAAACTTGTTGAGCGTCATCGAATACCACTAAATCAGCTCTTTTTAGGAAGATATTAGTCAGGGGCAGCATTTTACGGCGTTCTAAAAAGCGCTCAATTTGGACGCGTCTCTAGGTTTCGGTTTCTTATCAGAGAGAAGCGGTCCTTCTCCCCGGCAGGGTGTCGAACCGAAATTTTTATCGGTTCGGTTCCGGTTCGGGTTCACGGCTTTCGGTTCAGCTCCGGTTCAGTTCCGGGCAGCAAAAAATAACGGTTCGAACCGGTTTGAACCGGTTCGAACCGGTTTGAACCGCAAAACTGAGAATGTCTTTTCCGCGTTTCTTTGGCAATAGGCACTATTTCAACAGTGAAACGAGTATCTATATAGCTTTTTATCATTTGTAGAATCCATTTTTATTTTCAGGTACCAAAAATAAATTGCGTTATTTAATTTCGATGACACAGTAAAAGAAAGCTAGATTAACATATATGACTCAACATCTCTTTTTTTCCTCAGTCGCATATATTTTATCTAAATCTAAAGGTTATCAGTTTGGTAGGTCGCCTAAAATACCCGTTAATGCTACAACTTAGCGTCGCAGTAATAAAAGTTGAATCCTGCTGTGCTCTTGAACCTAGGAATTAATCACAGTGCATAAAATCGAGAAATGGGCACGTCCTCACCATATATATCCTAAAATATAGTTTACAAAATACGTTTTACAATATATATGATGACGACGCAACTGAGCTAAAAGCAATAATATTTTCAGAATGCCAGGAAAAGTTTAGGACAAACCCTTTCAGTCTACCTTTTAGAAAACACTGAGCGGCAATCACAACGCTCGCTTTCCTGACCAATGTTGTTTACACTCGGCACCGTGATGCAGGCGAATAATCATGTAGAAAAGACTGACCTTCGTACTCAGATCGGATCTGGCCTAAAATAGCGCGTACCGAAGTGAACATTTTCGACATAGTTTGGCGTTTGGGGTTTGTTCTTGTGAAGGTACCGGTCAATTCAATTTGCAAATAAACATCACCCTTGATATTTTTGTATTTTTTTGTTAAATATAACAAAGCAGTATATCTATACTCTGCTCGACATTACAGCTACTTAATTGGTCACTTTCTCAGGGTCTGCGTGCGCAATCGTCATAGTTCCTTCCGCCACGCGCAACTGTGTACTTTGCTTTCGTCCAGCCCACAGACACATAAAATTCTTGTTCATCACATAAAAGGAGCAAGAGACTTCTATATGTTTGAGAAGTTGAATATGTGTCAGGAACACATATGCTATTTAAATAAGCTTCAAAATAAAACATTTGTTTAAGGTTTTCCCAAATCACTTATAGACGTGCCTGTCGAGGATGAAAATGCCGGAAATTATTTGCAGAGCATATTTCAGACAATTTGGGGGTGCATTTAGTTATGATGTATATCTTTAGGATGATCGGCCCTTTATTTATGTTCTCATTTTTTCAGGCAGCAATAAAATATTTTTTTTTATTGTCATCAATAAATTTGACTGTATGAAGTTCGCATAACCGCTTGAGAACGACATGGGAGGATGATACTCGAGAATACGCCATCTGTTGAGTCTGCGGAACGCGCTTTTTTGTTCGCTGTTCGGCAGTGTGACGAACACCGGGTCGCGGTCTACGCCAAAAAGGACTGTGTGCTCACATTATAGATCTGAAGGCAAATACACGAAATGTGCAAAAAGAGATAATAATAGGTATTCTTCTAAATAATCCTACACATGACACCTTACTCCAAAAATAAATGTATAGAAATGCTGGTTATAAACGTAAACATGTTTGACGGAACTCCGGCTGGTTGGGTAAAAATTTGAGAAGTACAGACCTTTACCAACCAAGTCCCAAACATTTAGGAGCCCGACATTTCAATAGGTCGAGCTAAATAGGTCGATAGCCACTTAACCATCGGCGTATGTCAACGGACTAGGGCACTTGAAGAACCAAGAAATCCGAGGACACCTAAGCACTTATGAGTTGTGAAGGCGAAATCATGAATGTCGTTATTCTGCTCGCTTAGTTTTCTGCGGCGTAGGGGCGTGGACGGCCTAGTTTTGTTGGCCATCGGTCGACCGCGGGATGTCGTGAAGGGGCCTCGCCGCGCTGAGCTCGGCCGTGCAACCTCTTCGGCGTTTGCCCGAGCGGGCTGTGCAGCCACGCTCGCACTGCCGCACGTCTTACCGGCGGCCGGGCCGCTGCGTGCGCTGCGTCGCCATAGAAAGGGCTTCTCTGGTGGCGTTTTTTGGAACTACACCGCACGAGAGCCAATGGGAGCCTCGTTCCTTGATGACACGCGCTAGCCAATGGGAGCCTATCCATCAAAGTTCTGCTACACGCGACATATGGACGGGGGAAGGCGCCGTTTGGCGTGGCTTCAAAGCTGATGACGTCGGTTCGCTCCATGGGACAGTTAATGCTTCCGCATTGAAAGTGAAGGAAGCAAACGACACACCGTAGATGGCAAAGAAGCTGCAGCTCTCCACGTGCAAATAGTCGCCCCTGGTGAATATACCGAACCGGTTTTGAAACGTCGGACTCCTAACTGTTCAGGACCTGGTTTGTTATCGTCCGTCTTTCTCAAATAGAGATGCGAGCAATGATGTTCCTAATTATACATAAATATTGCGAAGAACAGACAATATATTTCTGATTTAAATCACATTTGGACATCGGTCTGCACGAGCTCGAAACTTCGCAGAATACTTTCTTTGGAGGCTAAAGTTATATTCGGTTTAACGTGCACTTGTTTTGGGGCCTCATTTTACAACTCTGTGCTTTATCAGTCATGCGCGCTCTAACATTTTATTAGGCTGCCGCATATCATCGCGAGACTGCTATATATACTGCACAACTTTACAATTTGGACATCCCCTTCTGCCATACATTGTTTCAGATTTAACGGGACATTGAAGGGACGAAGAAATCCAAATGGTGCTTCGAAATGCGTTCCTATCAGTGCCATACGCGATCGTTCAGTGACGACATTGGTCTAGAGTCTAGACTATAGAGCGTCAGGTAATGACGACATAGAATTCTAGAGGAAGGACTGGCTGAATAGGGGCCAGTGACCTTTTCTGATCTCTTCAAGCACGTGACTCTCACTCAAGATTTTGCTTTGAACGCCCATAAATTGGTGGGGCGCTCACATCTTCATAACTGGGTGTTAATTTCCAACATTTAGGAAGATCGCGCATGGTTGTTGCATGCTCTTGTCGTTTGGGTTCACTATTGGTTCAGTCCAAGGACGTCATCAATAAAAGAAAATGTGCTCAAAATTTTGAACTTATTTCAACTATTATGTTCAAAGCACGTCAGATTTGTTTCTTTATTTTATGCTTAATGTGTTGCTAGAATCACCCTCACTAGTTCAAGCGAACGCGATGCAAATTAAAAAAAAATATTGGCCAGAAACGTTTTTAGGGTTTCTTCAAGTCCAGACGCAGCCGATGCTACAAGCGCGAGCATGTGGTCCTGACCAGTGTTTGCACTGCAGGAGCGCACGTGCTTGGCAAGAACGCTGAAAGCCCGGAGCTCGCTCTTTTAGCTACTGCTACGCTCACACTTAAAGTGAAACCGAGTATTGTGTTGAGAACAGCACATTCACATTTAACCAGAAAACTGAACTGTTTAACATGGTTTGCACGTGACATAATCGCACTATATGCTAGTGGAAAAAAAATTATTTTTGCTGTGAAAATCAAGTTCCGTGGTGCACAATGCACGCTGCAGAAGGTTCGCGCTCAGTGCAACTCATGTATTCTTTCTTGGTGCAGCGTCGTGAGGAACGGCGCGAGCGTCTGGCACCACGAAAACGCGCTTTCTGGCAGGAGTGATTTTGCAAACGAAGTAGCTTTGCGGGATCACGCTCTCTGGTCTGCGGCCAAGATGTGGAGCAGAGGAACCTTTAAAACACAATGTGTTTTTAACCCCCCCCCCCCCCCTTTTCATTTTACGATGCTCCTCCAGAGAATACTTTTTATTTCTGAGGGACTCCCTCCTCCGTTTGGGGGTGCCGATTCGACAGTTATATTTGTGTCATTTGTTAACAGTAATCCTCCATTTATTTTATTTTGCACCCAAAAACTGTGAAGTTTAATCAAAACTGCGAGAATTTGAGCGGCTTCCTCTAAGGCCACTAGAATCTTTCGTTCAGGTGTCGCTGCCGTACACACTTGTAGTTCTATTTATCGTCAGATTAATAAGCCACATTTAGTCCTTTCAATCCTTCTATTCTCGGGGACAACTTTCATGAGACAGTTCAGCAACAACGAAAACATGTTTGGCTGCCTCAATGATGTGTATATGTGAAAGAGTTCATGCAACAATTTTTGTACTTCCAGTAAATACCACCAGGAGCTAATCCCTGACGTTGATAGCTTGCAAAAACACCCATTAGTTTTTCTCTCCGCTCAATGGCAGACGCAGAGCAAATGAAGGAAAGAAATAGCTTCCCCTCCTCAACTCGCTATTAAAACGAGCGGCTAAGGGATCTGACACTAATTGTATACCGCCAGTGTTAGAGTTCGGCTATTCTCACCTTTGGTTGAACACGAGCCAACACGAATGTTTGGCGATGCTGATTGTCAAGAACCCGAGCACTCGACTCCGGCTCATGACAATCGAGTACGTCAGGATGACACGTGACTCGCGGTGAGAAGTCGTGATGGCATGTGACGTCACGGTGTAAACAACGCAATTGCATCAGCGCTCCGTCTGTGTATTTGCTTCAGAGTGAGATGGTATTTCTGGAAGAATGGCTCTGATTGTGGCGATTGAATGCGATGTTGTTTGGGCAATGTGATATATATATAGGTGACAATGGTGTTAATAAAAAAAACAGTTGAGAGTGAAGCGCCTGTCCTGTCGTCCGTGTTTCCTGATTGTCCCTATTTGTTCGCGCTTTTTCAACCTTTTATTCAATGCTATTACATCTATAGTCCGTTGCAACTCAAGAAGGTAGGGCGAGGGAAAGGAAAGCCCGGGAGGAGAAGCAGACGGAACGCTGGAGAAGAGAGAGGGAAACCTCCTCCTCTCTCCAGCGTTCCGCCTGCTTCCTCCTCTCCGGCCTTCCTTTTCTTCGCTCTACCTTCTTGAGTTGCAACGGACTATAATGACGTACTCAATTTAAGTCTACTTGACGCGTTGAGTCACGTGACTACGTCACAAGGCCACGTGACGTGAGATTATTTGACATCATATCTTGACACCATGACGTCACGTGACCACGTGATATATGATTAATCATAGTGCCAATACAAAAGCGCCACGAAAAGCCAAAATTATTCATACACTTCAATTGAGTATATGACAATTTGATCACTATATAGAAATGCCAGCTGCCAATTTTTACTTCTCGAACACTCATTTTGTTATAAAAAAGATTACCGTGAACCGT
>JAZHYW010005111.1:0-75472 GCA_037355805.1 Ixodes ricinus | reverse complement strand
AGATAAGCTCTTTTTTGCACAGTGTTTGTTCTGCGTTTTATCATTCGCCTTCTCTTTGTAAATTTTGACTGTAGTTCCTCAAGCGGTCACAACGCTCCGCTGTTTTCATTTTGATCAAGGAAAGTAAGTTAAGAATGACTAATAGTTCATTTATAGGCGTGCACTCAATGCTTTCTCAGTCACGTTTACTTTAACGTTCACTTTTAGTTATATATTTGTTGAGACTGAACCGCGGAACCGTAAACTGAGATCAAAGAGTTGGAATCTTTACGTGCGAAAGAACTGATAGTAATGCCCGACGGCTCTGCAGACTCATGCTAAGATATGAGCGCCAGAACGGAAGCAAACCAAGATAGCCTTGCCAAGTGAACAATAAAAAATACTTAAAAACAGATAAGTCGGCGTATTTTGCTAACCGCTTCGAAATGCCGCGCCGCGTAGCCGGCCCTTCGTCATGTCTCCCCTTCCGTTCCTAATCCCCCCCCCCCTTCTACAGAGTGGACCAGTCCGCCAGAGTCTCGCGTTCCCAGAACGCCGCGGCGACCGCTACGCCCCATGCGGCATTTTGCCCGCTCCGCCGGCGGCCTACGTTGTCGCGAGTAGTCAAATTGCCTCTGACCGTACGTCCCAGTAGCGGCGGAACTCTTTGAGGAGACCGGGGGGGGAGAAACATTCTTCCCTCCGCCGCATTGTTTACTGGCAAGCTAGAATGCCTGGAAGAGCGCGGTGTTTCTCCATCGCCGACGCCACTCTCCGTACTTGCGTGCGGAGATCCGGAGCCGACAAAAAGCAGCAATTGCTTGATCGAGCAAGTGCGTAGCTTTCGCCGGCCCAGTCGCCTGCAGACGACTTCGTTTTCGCAATTCGTAATCAGAAAAGAATCTCCGAAAATTGGTGCCGCAATGAATTCACCCCATGGTGATTAATGCATAGCATACCACTTCCGATCGCAAAACTTTGTGCCCGCGAAATAACTTTTGACACCGGCACTTATTCCTCGCGAAATGTCGAGCTCTAAAGATCATTTGCTGTACGCGTGTTTCGTATGATCCTACGTACAGTCGGCTGTAAAAAAGATTGACACAAGTGATTCTTGGCCGGTGCGGTGAAACCGCCACACGCGGCGCTATATTTCGCTATAACACGGGGAACGAGAGTGGCCGGAACGTTCCCATTTTTGAATCGCAGGGGTGCTTCGAGAGAAATATAATTATCGTTTGTAGCAATTTTTTTTTTTTTTTTGCGGAAGAAGCTCGAGCACAGGCCCAAGTGGGACGCGCTGATTTACCTGTTAGCAAGAGCAGATTTAAAAAAAAAACATAATTTTCGTGTCAGTTGAGGTAACAGATGGATGGCTAATACATAAAGACAGCTCAATCTCTCTTTAAAATCTATGATGGATTATCACCTATCTATGCACTGTTTACACTGCTCGTGTATGTCATCCTTAGGAAAAACGTGAATAATTAGAAGATACTATAAAAAACATACAAAATAATTATTTTAGGCCTTTATTATTCGTAGTATGGGCGACCAATTTGTCCGCACATCCGTCTGTTACCTGAGCTGCCGAGAAAATCGTTTTTACAGTCTTATGAATATGGGTGAATTTGCACATTCCACTTGGACCTGTTCAAACTTTTGCTAAAGCTCCTTCCGCATTCTTTTTTTTTCTTCTAATTTATGTGTGTTGGGAGTCTGCACTCGTATGTAGTGTATGTATTCCACTCCTTTATTTCTTGTTTTTTGTGAGCTATATTTTAAGATGTTCAATCAGAATGAACTCACCACCTTACTGCATGGGAAGGCTGTTGTTAATTCTAGAGCGTCTGTAAAACAATCTACCTGACATCTTTGCCTCACGCCCCAGTTCCTGAAGCTCACATTCTCTGTACACAGCCTTTCTGACTTCTCTCATCCTCTTATTTATTTTCTTTTGTGTTCAATAGATCGAGTTGTGAATCTGCACCAGTCTGCGTCCTACGTGTTCCTGTCCTTGTCTTTTTGTGCACTTTTTTCAAGTTGGTCTATGATATTTTTTATCATATATTCTAATCTATGTTTTCATCTTTATACTTACTGCAGCTTTTCCCAATTAGACGTTGACATTCACTTTCGCCATCCTGATGTGAGTGACCTGAGACGACACAGAATGACAGTCTTCTCTGCTGAAGTCCTGGCTTCATGGAAGACTGCCAAGGCTGTTCATGGTAAGATGCTCTATATATTGAGCAATATAAAAGCAACTTATTGCTGCTAGGATTGTTTTTAACACAGACAGTATTTATGGGCTGGCCTTTAGCAATTCTGATGCCACTCACGTGGAATGAAAGCCTGTAGGGGAATTGCGCATTTCATTCGTAAGCAGAAGTATGAGTTTACAACAGAAGTGCGTTGCGTTGCCTTGCGTTGGTGGATCGGTGGCCGACTGGGCTAGCGCACACCAGCTCGGAGCACGTGGAGCGAAAGCGTGTGCTGCAGAACTCAGGGGTCCTGGGTTCAATCCCCACCCCTGCCCATTTCGATCTCGATGAGCATCGTACCGGCGTGCGGTCATGTATCACTACTGCGTGGTGCAGGTTGAAGACCCCAGGCTAGCAGTCGTACTGCACTGCCTAAATTGCTCATCTACAGCGAGCAACTCATCGCAACTTTGAAATGGCTGACCAACTACACGGTGTATAAATATCCACAGAACCCCAACAAAAGTGCGTCACTACTTGCATCCAGTATTGATGTGTGTGTTGTATTTGTATTTGTTTATTTAGTGTTCCCAATAATGGCTGAAGCCTTCCCATTGGTGCACTTGTTAGTATCAACACACCAACACGAACGAACGGCGAGAGTGGTGAACAGTGCCACTCTAGCCGCTCGCCGCCGCGCCCATTGGTTTTCGGAGAAGTTTGCAGTATTGGTCTCTGTGGTATTTTGTCATATATCGCACATAAACACAACCAGGGCGCTGTACCAACAATTCAACACTTGCAAGACCTGCGTGAATACACCCTGTGGGTGCTCGCACTTTCAGAGTGGTGTTTCTGGCGAATCATTATGTTGTTGAATATGTTCTCGTTTATTGTTCTCTCTACTCATGTTTTTAGTTGTGTAATCCACTCCTGCAATGACCTCAACTGAGGTCGCAGTATACATAAATAAATAAATAAATAAATAAATTTTAATGTTGCATAAATTATAAAATGGATGCTTGGGCGAGTTGGTGAACCGTATTCTACGGTGACAGCGCAAAGAAACAATAGCACACCAGATACTCAGGAAGACAAGCACACGCGCTGAACTTAAAACTCTCGTGTATTTGACTACTTCGCTCTTCTCTTCAGCATCTGGATTGACTTTCCAGAACGTGATAAGGAGAAGAAATAGCGCAAAATACAAGAAAAGAAGTGAAGAACAACAAACAAAAAAGAAACGAAAACAAAAAAAACTAAAATAGGAAGCCCTTACAAGTAATCCCTCTCCCTCACTGCTATCCTTAAGATAGAAATTGGAGCTTTTTGGTCAACAGCACTATAGAAGGACTACTTACACGCTTGTTCTTCAGATGCTCTATTCTTTGCGCTTTCATTATTTCTCTTGTCAATGGGTCTCGACTCTTACCTATTACGGAACAATTTTCAAATTGTGCTACACAACCACAATCCGGACAGTGGGTTCCCAAATGTCCAGCGGCGACTAAGTGGGTGTTATAAAAATGCTCCTTTAAACAATCATTTAAACACCTGTCAGTCTGGTCTACATAAGTAGTGTGGTAAGGAGCATGTAGGCCAGACTGGCAGGTGTTTGAATGATCGTTTAAGGGAGCATTTTTATAATACCATCGTGTCGTCGCTGGACATTTGGGAATGTACTGTCAGGATTGTGGCTGCGTAGCACATTTTGAAAATTGTTCCGTAATCGATAGGATTTGAGACCCACTGACAAGAGAAATAATGAAAGCGCAAAGAATAGGGCATTTGAAGGACAAGCGTGTAAATAGTCATTCTATAACGCTGTCGACCAAAGAGCTCAAATTTCTATCTAAACGATAGCGGTGAGGGAGAGAAATGAATTTTAAGGGTTTTCTTTTTTTTCGTTTTTTTTTTACTTTTTTCTTTTGTCTTGTCTTTCGCTTTTTTTGTATTTCGTGCTATTTCTTCTGATTATCACGATCTGGAATGTCAATCAGGACGCTGAAGAGAAGAATGAAGTAGTCGAATAAACAAGAGTTATAAGTTCAGCTCGTGTGCTTGTTTTTCTGAGTCTCTGGTGTGTGATTGTTTCCCTGAACTGTCACCTTAGAATATGCAAAAATGAATAATGACATTGGCATATTTGTCGTGCCAAAGCCTGTCACACTTGTTCCGAACTCTGATCTCCACGAGATCACAATACCATTGTTTCTGTTGTAGTGGCACGGCAGACTCTATACTTGTTTTGCTCCAGTCTTTAAAAGGGGGACGCTGTAATCTGATTCTACTCAATTATGGTGTACTAGATAGCACCACATTTGCAGAGCTAGTCTTCGGTTTTTGTAGTTCCATGGAAATATATTTCAGCTTTTAAGTTATTTCTTATTTGGCATGTAAATTTAGAAGCTTATCTAGATTGAAGGCAGCAAATATCTTGCCAGCACTCACGGTACGTGTTTGAAGTATATTGCGTGAACATAATTGACCCAACCTGTGATTTTTATTTGTCAATGCCTCTAGCGAATTGTGCATGCTAGGATTGCTTTTGTTTGTTTGTTTCACATAATCTGCAGCTCATTTTTCACCTTTCTACTCAGTGCAGCCCTCGGCGAACAGAAGCTAGCATCGACTAGGCCGAGGTTCAGGTCCATGGCAGTCTGCAAAGGTTGTTGATGGTAAGCTGCATTATATATACAGCTGTGTAAGAGCAGCTTGTCCTGGGTGACAATTTGAAATGCATTTTTAATGTTTTAGGAAGTGAAATTTGCATGGGCATACTTGCAATGTGAAACCTTACCAAGCCTGTTCTGAACTTCCATCCTCTTGAGATTTCAATGCAGCCGTTTGTGCTGCACACACACTGGCTACTTCGGCCAGGTAGAGACTTGATCTATATAAAGGTTGACAGGTGAGTATCAACTGCTCAGTGCTGTCCGTGGTGACGTTCTCTCCTTATCAGACGACTTACCACACTTGATTCGCAAGGCATTTGAAAAGGAGAGCAAGTCAGCTGCTGCATGATGCTCCCAGTACTGGGCAGTCGACGATTGCTTGTTCACCTTCGCATAGATCACGACTGTATTTCAAGCTCGGCAAGTGTGACACTTATCTGATTCAGCCTAGCACTGGTGTGCTGAGCGGCATGCGTGGAGCTAGTTGACTTGTGTACAGACAGTGTCTGTGCTGTATAAAACAGACCCAATTGGGAACTTTAATGCAACCTTGTGTAGTCCCATTGATGTTATGATCATGATTACACAACGTTTTATAGTGCAAAGAAAAAAAATGCGATGTAATCGGTTTTCTAGACTGCCTGTGCGACCTTCAAGCTTGTCTTTGTACGTTCTGCACAGTGAAATGACCTCTATAAGCAAAATTTAGAGAATCCTTGAGCTATATTCTGAAAGGAGTGAAAGCAGCAGTCCCGGCCGCATTCTCCCCTCTTCTGTATACTGTGCGAATGCAGACGGACGCGCACTTTGGATACTTTGAACTTAAAGGCCCCACATAAAGCACACGGCTTAATAAGCATCAATTATTGTGAAGTGTTCGCGGATTTGGCTTTTAAATGTCATGCACATAGGAAGCACAATGGTGGTGTAAAGTATGCCGAATTTGTAATGGTGCACTTCAAGGTTATACAGGGTATGTTCAGCGAAATGCAGGCCAAATCGTTTGCGCCAAAACTATACATCGCACACAAAAAAAATGTCGTGTGTTGTTTTGGTCCTAATCCAGGGGCCTTTTTAGAAAAATTATTACAAAGAAATGTTGCTAATAATGTGTATGTGTGCTCATTATTGTTTTTTTTTCTTCCAATTACAGCATACACAGAGGGTATCTCCAAGGAGAAGGAGTGAATCTCCGCCCCTGCCCGTTTTAATCTGGAGAAAGCACCACCAAGTTCCGCCTGGTCCTGAACAGCCACAATAATGAACACAGAATTCAGAAGAATTGTGATTGCCTGAAGCTGAGCAGGTTGGTTATTCATGCTTTTGGGATATGCCAGCTGAACAAAGGAAGAAATACACACGACAGAGAGAGAGAGAGACACAAAGAACATACACATGCACTCCGCTGGACTAACAACCGTTTACTAAATATCATCTTTTCCTTCGTCGACTTTCATTTAATGGATAACTTCTTTTCCTTCGTCGACTTTAATTATTGCCTAGATGAAATAATTGTTCCTCGTCTTCTTCACATCAGTTTGAAAAACGTTGCATCCCCAGAGGTAACGTCTTCTGTGGGCCCATGCAGGCTATTTTACACAGGGGGTGTTTCCTGCAAATACTTCTTTTCTTTTGCATGAAGCACAATGGAGGCAGTGCTTACACAATCTTCCTTCTTCTCCTCAATGGCTAGGCACTCTAGAATTTCCCTTGCGACCTGTTTTTTGTGTCTAGCCATGATGGTGATGTTTGAGAAGAATGGAGCACATTGGCATTCGCGACAATGCGCTGGAAGATGGCCCCCTGCTGCAATTGTGCGCACGGAGGCGGCGTGTTCTCTGGTGCGGTCATTGACACAGCGCCCAGTTTGTCCGATGTAAAATTTCCCACATGACAGCGGAATGTGGTAAACAACAGCGCTTTCACATGGGGCTATTGAGTCCTGTGGGCGGTGCCGCACATGTTGTTTTCGTTGTTGTCGCCCTCACTGTTAACCTTGCGGCACATGGCATATGCCTTGTTCGGATCAGAGAAGACGACTTGTATTCCACGTCAGCCAGCGATCTTTTTAGGCGATGTGTAACCCCGTGGATATATGGCAACACAACTAGAGGTTTAGGAGGCTTCTTTTTTGGTGGTTGGGCAGTCTCCCTTGGTTTGCGTCGTACTTGCTTGCAGATGTTTTCACAAACAGGTATGAGGAGTGTGCTCGTGTATCCGGAGTCTTGAAGTCTAGAGATCTGTGTTTGGAAACTGCGCTCGAGCCTATGGGGGCAAGATTTCTGTAGAGCCGCGACAAGAGCTGTAGTAGCCAATCCTCGTTTAACAGTTTTTGAATGTTCAGAATCACTCGGAAGAAATCGTTTACAGGATCGAGCTTGATACATCCAGAATACGTGTGTGCTTGTGAACTTTAAGGAGAGATCGAGAAACCGAATATACCGGTTTACAGGAAGTTCATGGGTGAAGGAAAGTCCAGGGCAGCTTTGGTCAAAGCTGCGCATGACTTTCTTGTACTGTGCAACTCTGAAGTAGACGAGAGGATTGATGGGTGTTTAAAAGTAGTCATGCGCAGCTTTGACCAAAGCTGCCCTGGACTTTCCTTCACCCATGAACTTCCTGTAAACCGGTATATTCGGTTTCTCGATCTCTCCTTAAAGTTCACAAGCACACACGTATGCTGGATGTATCAAGCTCGATCCTGTAAAGGATTTCTTCCGAGTGATTCTGAACATTCAAAAACGGTTAAACGAGGATTGGCTACTACAGCTCTTGTCGCGGCTCTACAGAAATCTTGCCCCCATAGGCTCGAGCGCAGTTTCAAACACAGATCTCTAGACTTCAAGACTCCGGATACACGAGCACACTCCTCATACCTGTTTGTGAAAACATCTGCAAGCAAGTACGACGCAAACCAAGGGAGACTGCACAACCACCAAAAAAGAAGCCTCCTAAACCTCTAGTTGTGTTGCCATATATCCACGGGGTTACACATCGCCTGAAAAAGATCGCTGGCCGACGTGGAATACAAGTCGTCTTCTCTGCTCCTAACAAGGCATATGCCATGTGCCGCAAGGTTAACAGTGAGGGCGACAACAACGAAAACACGTGCGGCACCGCCCACAGGACTCAATACGCCCCATGTGAAAGCGCTGTTGTTTACCACATTCCGCTGTCAGGTGGGAAATGTTACATCGGACAAACTGGGCGCTGTGTCAATGACCGCACCAGAGAACACGCCGCCTCCGAGCGCGCGCACAATTGGAGCAGGGGGCCATCTTCCAGCGCATTGTCGCGAATGCCAATGTGCTCCATTCTTCTCAAACATCACCATCATGGCTAGACAAAAAAAAAAACAGGTCGCAAGGGAAATTCTAGAGTCCCTAGCCATTGAGGAGAAGAAGGAAGATTGTATAAGCACTGCCTCCATTGTGCTTCATGCAAAAGAAAAGTAGTATTTACAGGAAACGCCCCCTGTGTAAAATAGCCTGCATGTGCCCACAGAAGACGTTACCTCTGGGGATGCAACGTTTTTCAAACTGATGTGATGAAGGCGAGGAACAATTATTTCATCTAGGCAATAATTAAAGTCGACGAAGGAAAAGAAGTTATCCATTAAATGAAAGTCGACGAAGGAAAATATGATATTTAGTAAACGGTTGTTAGTCCAGCAGAGTGCATGTGTATGTTCTTTGTGTCTCTCTCTCTCTGTCGTGTGTATTTCTTCCTTTGTTCAGCTGGCATATCCCAAAATCAGAAGAATAGTAATACGAAGGACTTACGCAGGCAGCCACACTTTTTGAGATCGCAATGACATTTGATTATGATCACAAATATTCCTGCTTTGCTCAAGGTCGCCTAGTTTACACACCATATTGGTGATCTTTAGCGCAGCAGGAATATTTTTTAATCAGAATTAAACATCATTGTTAATTGAACCAATGTGGCTGTCTGGAGGTCCTTCGTGTTTTTATTCTTTTTACTTGTGTGCTAATTATTTCATTTTTTTTCTCATGATTTAGTCCTTCGTGTTTTTGTTTCTTATGTGTTCATTATTTTATCTTTTCCTTTTACGAGGTTTTTGTTAAAGATATGATGCCCTCGTCATTTTCTAGTGCGGGAAACAGTGGTGACCTCCTCGTGTTCAAGGAGCAGTAATGACCTTTTCATCTTGTATTGCTTCCGGCGAACAACGGTTTGTGTGCGTGTGGTGTGCGACGTGTTAATCACACGGGATGATTTGGGGACCGATCGGAAAAACAAGGCCTGCGAGGAGCGACTGGGGGACTTGAACATCGCACGGTGTAAGGAAGGACTTCAACGACGAGGCTAGCAAGCAAGCCCTTGTGAAAACTGCTGTGCTCGACCGGAGAGTTGAATCAGGACTGTGACCCTGTGAGTAGGAATCAACGACTTTGGATCTTTTGTATAGTTTACAGCTTAATTGTTGCCTTTCATTTGTTTTATTTTAATAGGTGTCTGTGTGCTATTACATTTTTAGTCTATTTTAGTGGTTGTCCATGTTATATTACAGTTTTGTTTCTTATAATTTTTTCTTAAACGGGGGAAGTACTTGTTTAGAGTTTTGGCGCTTTTATGTATTAAACTTTTTTTGCAAACAATATTCTCGGTCTGCTCCCTTGACAACCAATCCCGCCAAATGGCTGTGCCTTTCAAACGTTGAATGATATGTTACAATGTTTCTTAACTAGCAATCGCCTTCATTCTATCTTTGTAGCATACATATTTGTCGGAATGACTATTTCCGAACCAGGCCAATAAAGATTGGTCAGTGGAATATTCTGTAGATATATTTATGTAAACATACGTTTGGCAGTGTGGGATAGCAGTAAATATATATTTTGTGGATATTCATAGAAATGCATTATATGATCCCATGTCTGGACCTGGAAAGTATGGTACCTGCCCCATGGCAATAATTTTCATGTGATCCTAGAAGGAGCATCACATGAAAATTGGAAGGAATAGAGATTCAGCAATCAAACTCGAGTAGGAGTTGAGACTTTGTCTACATGTTCGCCACCAAAAGTTACCCACTTTTTCCAGCGATTCACCACATGCCGGAGGCCATTGTTATAGAACTCCTCGTTTTGAGTGTTCAGGAATCGCTCCACTTGAGCAATCACTTGGTCGCCGTCCTTGAAATGCTTTCCTCTTATTTGGCCACACTGGAAGCGTCTGTGCCATTTAACCAAAGTGTCATAAACTCGGGTGTTGTCCCCGAACAACGCTCCCAGATTGGAATGAATATCCTTGGCATTGCTTCCCTTCAAATGAAAACAACGGATCACTGCGTGTGCTTGGCACCGACGGGCGGTGCCATTTTTGTTTCGACTCCCTAGCGGCGTTCCGAGCTACTATAGCATGCGATGTTTATATTGTGCGGAAACTAGAGGGACGCGCGCTCATGTTGATGCCTGTTTTGTTCCGTTTTTTTCAATTTTTTGTGCCGATAATACGAACTTTATGAACGCCCCTCGTACATATATGTACAACGTAAATATTGTCACATATTACAGGCAGAGAGACGGATAGCACAGTAGGAAACTAAACGTTTAATAGGGACGACCTCTTTCTCAAAACAAAAATTCAAAGAATTAGCGTCGCCGGCGTCGAAAGTCGCCATTGTTGTGCGACAGAGCGCAAGAGCGAGACTGACCCCGCACCGCCACGCTTATGTACCCGCGTGGGTGCCTGGAACATTCGGCGCAGAACGTTCTGCACGCAGACCATTCGTACATCAATCAGACGACAACGGTCTCGAACTTACGATAATGTAAAATTTAAAGTAAATAAGAGGAACTTCGCTTCCAGGAATCGAACCTGGGACGTTCGCGCGAATGCCAAGCCCTGTAACCATTCTGCCACGCATGCGCTCATGTGGTGACGCGTGTGGCTTTACTTCCCCTTTTAAAAGCACCTTGGCTCTAAGCAACGTGCCAGGTAACAAACCACCAATACAAATGAAAAATAATGGCAAACTGCGCAGGCTTGTAATATACCGTCCTATATTGAGCCGTCTACAAAGTGTAGTTAACAGTGCTATCGAGCGCAGTATGGCTTGGGGCTCACGACGTGAATCACTTCCGGTCTTGGAGCGCGTCGTGATGAACTCTGTTTTCCGTCTGGCATCACCTCGTAGTTCAGATTCCAGAGTTGACGAAGCACCATGTAGAGACCGAGTAACGCTTTAACAGCTTTTCGCTGAGACAGCAGTGACGAATCGATATCTACACCCATACCCTCTTTTCGGGATGGAAGTGCTCGTCGAGGCGACGAAAGTTGTACCAGCGAGCGTCAACACCTTGATTATTTTAAGTCGGAGTGTGGCAAGCTGCCGAGCTTCTCTGCTCGTTGCGTTATTAGCTGGGCGTCGCCGGTTCCGTCGTCTGCTGGGTCGTGTGGTTACATTGCGTCGAGCATCGTTGTCACATTTCTACCATCCTCCAGCTGAAATGGTGTCATTCCGGTGGTTTTTCAACTGCTGTCGTGTAGTAAATGAGATGTACGGCAATACTACGTCCCATGTCTTGTGCTCAACGTCGACATAGGTAGCGATCATGCTAGCGATGGTTTGTTTTTTATCCGCTCCGTCAGTTCGTTGGTCTGCGGATGATATGCTGTGGTTCGAGGATATTCGGTGTGGCTCAGACGAAGTAACCGCTGGGTCAGGTTCACCATGACCGATGGCCCACATTCAGTTGTGACTACTTAGGGAGCGCGAAGTTCAAGGACAACCGATTAAGCGAAGAACTTGGCGACTCCCGGCTGTTCGCAGCGGAAGAACTTTTGTCTCGGCGTACCGGGTTAGATAATCGGTGGCTGCAATTATCCAGCGGTTTCCAAACGTCCACGGTGGAAAGGGCCAAATAGTTGAATTTTAATCGGCTGCAGGAGACCTGCAGGCTTCGTCGGCTGGTTCTTTCGGCGCTGGCACTCGTGGCACGATTGTGTGTAGAGGCGAACGGTCTTCGGGAGCTTGGGCCAGTAATACTTCTTACGAATTCGGGCTAGCGTACGGCTCGAACCAAGGTGTCCCGACGTCATGTCTTCGTGAGGGTCTTGGAAGACCTCGTCTGTAAGGATGGTAGAGATTACCAGCAGCCATGTCGAGTTGCCTTCTACGTTAGCCTTGTAATGCACACATTGTCGAAGGGCAAAGGTGAACATGGCTCTCTAGAGGAGCGGACGAAGATGAGGTGTTGAAGCCACCGAATGGAAGCTACATTGGTCCTGGGAAGAAAAAGACCCAAATTTGCGGAACGTTTTACGTCGAGACACTATGTAATATTTGCATCACTAGTCCAAAGCCACAGGGAACACGGGAATACCGATTTATTGGTCGTGAGCGCAAAAGTTTTATTCTTCTGGAAACTTCAGGTATTGAACAGGGAGGGGGGGAGGAGGGCTTTAACCTAGGCCATACGCGATGGCCACGACTACAGCGGCACCATAGCTCGTAATGGAGTCCACCGTGGTCTACTCAAGCGTTGATTGAAGCAACCAGCCGCACATCGCCAACGCTGGAGCGGAAAAAAAAATAACATACGCATGTGCAAGACCCTTTAAGTACTCCGGCAGCCAAAAGCACGACATGACACCCTGCATCAAGTCACTTCTCATGTTACACGTTACCATCTAGAAAATGAACGCTCTAACAACCTATTTTATCTCGAAATTAAATGAACGCATTACCATTACCAATAATAAGTAATGTACGCTGCCTTTTGCACTTCTTCTAGACGCAGCTGGATTACTGTTCCGTCGGAAGATCAGAAGATAACCTCAGACAGCGTCCTTGTACACTGATTCATGTTAAAGGATACAGCGCTTTCAACACTAAGACTAATTACGTGGGCATTGGGTTTAATCTAAAGCGAGTGTGTTTTCTTGGGAAATATTTGGCACATATTCGAAACTAGATTGGACGAATGCAAGAATTCCTATCACTTAGCGCCTTGAAAGCAGTCTTGTAGGCATTTTAAAAACAAACAAAATGCGTTACCCATTACCTGCCAATGAAGCAACCCTTTAACAACCTGGGTTACCAATTAAATAATAGCAGCGTGTTACGAATTCCGTTACTGATAAAAATCAACTTTTTTTTAAAACCCCGAAAATTGCGAACAAGCTCCGCAAACCGTTACGCTGTTTATGGTTGTTGAACAACCAGGCAAAATAGGCGTGGCGACGTCGGCTGCGAATAATTCGCACAGGAGTAAACTGCCTCAATATTCAGTGCTACGAGATGAAGGATGCTTCCAGCTCTCTCAGCTCCAAGGTGCAGTGGCATGTTGTTCTAGGACGAAGGGCACGAGGACCAATTACATGTACCCAGGTTCAGGTTGCGCAGGCGCCTATATTTCACACAGAGCAGAAGATCCTGTTTTATGTTCGTGTATAGCCATGTACGTGCCCGATCATCCGCCTACACATGTCGCTTTACTTGGAGGTGTATCATACGACACTTTTTTATGTATTACGCGAGCGATATAGCTTAAATTGTACTTAACAGATTTTTCAATACAAGCTATATTTTTTTGTCTTTCACAAGGCACAACGACGGTCGTCGTTTGAGTTTATACACCAACTACTTGTTGATCAGCAGGCGTGTGGTCAGTTAACTGCATATATGTAGACGGCCATCTCGGTTTCATCGTAAGTTCGAACAAAGTTTAAACTAGAAGCACGAGCTTACTGGTTAATTTAGGCGTGTATTTCATCAGCGCGCTTCCTTGGCAAGTATGTTCAAAACAAGGAGCTCGGTCTTGGAACTTCTGTTGTGCTTAACCATTCAGCGTACAACCGGGTTCCAAATGTTCATATTATGCAAGATTATGCAAGTGAAACATGCCAACAACGCCATCATCGTGAAGTGATGTAAAATATACATGACCGTTAATAGCGGGGCACTGTGTAGCTCGCACTAGTGAAAATACACTTGTGGTTCACTGAGTGTATTACTACATTTTAAGTCTAATCATTTGTAGGAAGTTTCCTTCCCGCAGTTGTCTCAATCGTAACTAAACGTATTAATTAAGGTAATACCGACATAATGACAAGTTATTTACATTGTTTAATCGGTTTAGTATATTAGGCAATCGATTTATTGTGTGTTAGAATCGACTTTGTTAATTTATTTGTAAGTGAATAACTTTTGCTATATTAAAGCTGTCTACCTTTTCAGAGAGTCCCATGGTTTTAAAACCAATCCTCTGCTCGTACGGGATTTCGATCAAACCCTTCAAAGTGGCAACGGAACCTGGTGTTTGCGACTATATTTTCTTGGACGCCTTCTATTATAAAAAGCCACGAGTAACCATCTTTGAACATGGGTACAGGGGCATGGATTGGTTCCTGAGCGTCATAAAATACCATTCAAAAAATATAAAAAGCAAGACGGAATTTGGCATTTTTATTAACAATAAGTAAGTTCCATATGGTTTGTTTTGGATTTGTTCAAATCGTTTGATAAGATCCAACACTGTATAATTTATGATAAAATGCTTGCCCTAATTTAAATCAACATACGATTGACAATAGAACGGTGAATATTGTTTTACAGCGTCATCTCCATTATCCTTCGGGAATTTTAAGAGTTTTCTGTGAGTGCCATATTTTAAGATCGATCGTTAGCCTTCATGACAATTAAGCATAGCATGGAAGCGGTGAAAATTCCCAAATTATCAAAGTGTCGAAACGTTCCCCTTCACACAGTACACGGCGTGCCAAATATAAACGGAACAAACGGTATACTGATTTTCTGAACAGTTTTTTATCAGTTAGAAGTAACTTAGTTATTGCTCTTTTTTTGCAGGGATGCGGGTACTGCCAACACCGATATAAAGACCTCCATGGGATCGAGCATGATATTTAAATTATGGAATGCTGGAATTCATCATTATGGGGTACAGAGGCTCGAGATGTCTCCGGATTTAATGACGGAAGGGGCCAGTGGTATTATCCAAGCATTCGATCTTATGAAGGTGTGACATTTAAGATATGCATAAAAGCTTGAATGAAAAGTTAAGAAGTATAATTGTTTTATTTATTTTTGTAATGATACGCCTATTCGGTCTTTGGCGGTTGAATGTAGAGAAGCAAATTTGACTGAATAATTTGTACAATTTAACTCCTGAACTTTTTTTATATAGAGACGTTGTAATTGTGATTATAATGCAATTAAATGCAAAGGCGCAAGCGAGCTGGACAAGAATGACGAAAATAACCCATGGAGAAGGGGAACAAGAGGGACAAAGGACCAACACAAATCTCCAAACACAGCTAGGTGACTGGTGCGCGACCGAAAAGATCCGCCTTGTCCGGGTATCGTACCCGGGACCTCCCATTACAAGTGGAGCACTCTACCAACTGAGCTAACCAGGGGTTAGACGTCAGCAGAGCAAACGGGTTTTATCAGCTGCCACCAGTCTAGCACCAACAAGGGTGAAGGTTATGATTATAATGCAATTAAATGCAAAGGTGCGAGCGAGCCGGTCAAGAATGACGAAAATAATCCCTGGAGAAGGGGAACAAGAGGGACAAAGGACAAACACAAATCTCCAAACACAGTGTGTTGGTGTTAGACTGATGGCAGCTGATAAAACCCGTTTGCTCTACTGACGTCTAACCCCGGTTAGCTCAGTTGGTAGAGCGCTCCACTTCTAATGGAGAGGTCCCAGGTTCGATACCCGGACCAGGCGAATTTTTTCGGTTGCGCACCAGTCACCTAGTTGTGTTCGGAGATTTGCGTTTGTCCTTTGCCCATCTTGTTCCCCTTCTCCAATGATTATTTTCGTCATTCTCGTCCAGCTCGCTTGCACCTTTGCGTTTAATTGCATTATAATCATGACCTTAAATTGCAGGCTTCACCCTATGTTTGTGTTAGACTGGTGCAGCTGATAAAACCCGTTTGCTCTACTGACGTATAACCCCTGGTTAGCTCAGTTGTTAGAGCGCTCCACTTGTAATGGAGAGGTCCCGGATTCAATACCCGGACAAGGCGGATTTTTTGGTCGCGCAGCAGTCACCTTAGCTGTGTTTGGAGATTTGTATTTGTCTTTTGTCTCTCTTGTTCCCCTTCTCCAGGTAATATTTTTGATATAATTCTGTTTTTTTTTTCTCGTACTAAAAGTTGGCTGTTTGGGACAGAGGTGTCTGTTCACTGTTCACAGTAATGAATATCCTTCGCATGTTTGGCTTGAAAAAATGTAACTCGTTCGCATAAAAATTAAATGCAACTATTGGATACTGTTTCACGTACCAAACCTAAGCAATGATGATCAATGCGCGTCTCGGAAGGTTCTATGCTATGATTAGGTCGTATAATTTCCAGTATTTGATTATAATTCCAACCGGCGGATGTTCTAAAGTATGTTTCGTCTTTTTTATTTATGTATTATGGTAATTTGTTTCCAACGGTGGAAAAAAAACGGTGCATATAGGCTAAAATATGAAAAACCTAAAGTGCAAGTTTAAGACGGAAGAAATTTGGCGAAACAGTCGTCCCTGTAGCTCATATTTCTAGAAATCGATGATCGCAGGATTTTAACACAATATATTTTTCTTCATTTGTGACACCAGCGGTTCTAAATTTCGATATATTGCGCTTACCAATGTTATAAATCTACACCAACGGTTAGTTTTTTCTTGGTTTTCGGTCTGATCACCATATTTGGATATTTCACACCAACAAATATTTCTTTGGTTAAAACGGAATATCTACGGACTCCCTATAAATTGATGTGTAAAATAATAGACACAAGGAACTAAATTGATAAAAGGGCGATACAAAAACAGATGTCATAAATTTGTTATTTGGAAAGTTTTTTTTTAATTCATTGTACATATATTTGAGGATATATCTTCACGTATCACTAAAACTGGTTGCGTACGGCTGGCTTCTGCTTCTGAAAAGCCTCCGTTCAACTGTGCTTTATAAACTCTTATTCCAGTGCCGGTGTCAGGACGGGCAACAATCTCTTTCTAGCCACCGCGGCTTGAAAAAAGAAGTGAAATTAGGGGCTACCGAGGCATTGAAACAAGATGTATTTGACTAAACACGACGCATGATATTCACATATACTTTTTTTCTTATTTAAATTACAGACAATTCAAAAAGAACAAATAAAATATCGATCATCTCCCTCTTCATCTGCACATATTATTATGGGCATTGACCTGTTTGAACCTAGGACTGGAATCCTCTACAAAACATTGCTGGACCAACTACGGCAAGTTCTTAAGCATTTAAAATCACTGATATTCCCTTTTATAAATCTCCAATATACAAAATGTGAATGTAAATAACATAGTCGGTGGACAAACATGGTGTATTTACAAAAATCTTAAAACTAAGCAGCTGTCCCTCTATCCAAACTAATCCCCTCCCGTGCGGAAATAACGGCTCTATTCAGTGCCCCAATACAAAGAAACGAGGAGTTCAACACTCTGGCTCACGCGTATTCTCTTCTTGTGACCGTCAATTGCCTTGTAAAGCAGAGGTTCAGCGCTATTGCAAACACCGCAACTAATAAAGACAAACGGTCTCTGATCGTTATACACTGTTCGGTAATTTTTGTTTCAATATGTGAAAACAGCCCGACAAGTCATTGAATGTAGTACTTTACAGCATCACTCCAACTTTACCTTTCTCCGTAGTTCATGACTTGCCTCCTTCATTGTCCGCGACGCCGGACAACTCGGTGAATCGATTCGTTGTTTAGTCACAAAGTGCTCTAGAAAATATGTATCTTTCAATTAAACGATATTTTACAAATAGTCAGATAACGTGAGGGGTCGATCCATGAAACCAGTCAATACATAATAGCGGGCATCTCTCTGCTCCTGACAAAAGAAAATATTATGATAAGTAAGAAAATGATTCGCAACTTCTGAAGATTGAGCAATCTTCTTTAGCAGACATGGCACGTATTGATGAAGAGACAGCACGATAAACTTTACACAAGCCTTCGAACATGCGAAAACTTTGCGCCAATATGATGCACAGAAAACATAGAAAAGCAAGGCGTCCGTAAAAAAAAAAAAAAAAAAAAAACTTTTTCTGCTTATTTTATGAACCCCAGCTCCGTGGAAAAGAAAAGGAGGTTTGACAATCCTTAAATTTTGGAATGCAGTCTGGATACAAAGACCCATTCGATACCGTAGAAAACTGTCACGCTATCGAAAATTAAAATCGGAGGTCAAGGACAGTGGCCGAGGTAACAGAGAAAGCGGTGGAGCAGTTGAAGGTGAGGACATATCATGACCGGCGGCAAAAGAAAACATTAGAGAACGACAATGTATATATACAATATTGGAGTATGGTGAAGCAAAAAAGAGCTAAGGTGCGGGTATTTTTAGAACGCTGCTCTTGGACGCCCGTGTTTTGCAGCGTCGGCGTCAGTGTAACCGCTCTAACTTTAGCGGAAAAATTGACGTCACATGATCTCAACAACAATTTCATTCCCCGCTAAATTTAGCAGAAAAATTCAGTTTCTTCGCTAAATTTCGCCCACAAATTCAGTTGCCCCGCTAGTTATATCGGGAAAGTTCAAGTCACGTCAACTCAGCACAATTTTGATTCCCGGCTAAATTTAGCAGACAATTCAATTACTGTTAAGCTCAAGTGACGTCATTTTTACCGCTAATCTATAGAAGAAACTAAATTTGTTTATAGGCGACGTGACTCCAAGACATATGACGTCAACTTCCCCGCTAAATTTAGCGCGGAAACTGAATTGGAGAAAGACGAGAGAGGAAAAAATGGCTGAGGAGGTTGAGGAGAGGAGGAGTTAAGAGGAGAGGTTACGGAGGAGGAGAGGCATACACATTAAATTTGAGCGCAGCTCTTGAGGAGGAGGAGGGGCATACCCTCCCCTCCTCCTCCTCAAGAGCTGTGCTCTAATTTCAGATTACAACGATTTGTAAAGCACTTTTATTTTGTTTAATAAAGCACATTTCGCCACCAGTTTCAATTTTTAATAGCCACATCTGGTATGTACACCTGCAAGCATTGCCGGAACGCACTTACCATTTGAGTGTTTCCAGATATCGTATGAAAGTAATGCGTTAGGTATAGTAATAAAAAAGTCGATTATGCCTTTATCTTCCCTTTGAGGGAATAAATACATGCCCAGTAAAGCGGAAACTATTTATTTATTTTGCTTTGTTCAAGCCTTTTTTTTTTCTGGACAGAATGATGACGAGAGACAATCGTCTAAGCTGCACTGCCGATACCATAAAATGACCAACTTTTCCTCGAGAAACATATTTCTCGCGGAAAAAAAGGTTTTCTGCATGAAGTCTTTTTTTCACATCAGTTTCAAAAAATTTAGGTGAGAAATACAAAACAATTATTGGCAATAATGCAAATTGATGCGCAGGCACTCCTTTAATCACTGCTGATTAATGAACTAGTGGTGACTTAATTGCTTATTTTGTTAAGTTTCTATTGTGATATTGCTTTTTTTCCTCTGACCTTTCCCCGACACGTAATGTACGCACGCTGTAACATTTCTCAATGAATTTTTATCAATACTTTGTGTGTTGGAAATTTTAATTAATCATCCCTAGAAATGATTGACACCATATGCTTGCGCCATCTCAGCGGGTTACGGAAAGCCCATGTATTTAATATACAAATAAGACCAAAACACAAAAAAGTCACGCTTTGAACAATTTACAGTGATGCTTCAGACTACCATAAACCAATTCTAGTGGAAAATTTCAATATGATGGCGTGTAAACTTCAGGTTCCTCAGTCGAATAAACTTGTTGGGTTATTGAACTTACGGAAAGTGTCCAAGTTGATCAAAGTGCACCGCTTATTACTAGGTATAATACAACTCGGTATTATTGCATATATTTATTTTCTTCCTCCCAAATATCGTTACAGACGCTGTAGTGTCTAAAATACGTATTTCATCTGTGGAAAAGTATATTTCAGAGAAAACTCGCCCAAACTTTTAAGGAACAGCAAAGTTCAAACGACGACACCCTAAAAATAAAACAAGGTACAAGATTTGTTACAGGACAGCAGTAAACCAGAATATTAGATAACTTGAAAGGAAATATTTTTTTTAAAGTGAATATTCTGGTTTTTTTAGGGCCAATTGTCCAAATAAGGTGGATCCGTTCTCGTTTATGTGTGTATGATCATGCGCAGTATTCTGCTACTGACATCAATAAGTTAGCAAGCAAAAACAGTTATTTCGTATTAGGATAATATAAAATTATAAAACGTTTTTAGAATATCCTTGCGAAGTATTATGTTTATGCAATTATAACAAATTGATTTTTATTGTAAGGTGTGGGAACATTAGTGTGAGTACCAAGTTTATAAGAGCGTGCTCGTTCTTGTGAACTTAACATTTACATGAAAAAAATATATATTTATCACAGCCTAAAGATTCACAATACCTTAATTATCCCAATCGCCTTGCACAAAAACAACAAAAAGTAACAGGTGGAAGAGCGTATTGAAGTATCTTACTTTTTATACGATATCTGGAAGAGATGGCCGTCTTACATTTTATATTTCGTCGCCAGTTGAAAAATTCGTCGATCTAGAACGTCTCCATGCAAAGCGTATGTTACCAAATTCAAAATAGTGAACGAATGCCAAAACACAGTCGAACGATGCCCACTTAAATACCAGTTTTGTTTTAATGTGTTAACTGCAGGGGTTGTTATTTTCGAAATAATTGATTTTTAGCGGTACAAGGGACCAGATCACAAAAAAAAAACAGGCTGCAAGGGTGTTTCAACATTTTTTGACAACATTCGAGGTCTGTGTCAATCACGCTGTAGGTCTCTCTGGAAATGTACTCGTGTTTAAAAAAAGAAATGTCGGTTCCGCTATCAAGCTTAACATAGCAGGTGGAAAAGACGGCAGCCTAGTGTTTCTGTGATTTACGGCAAGGGCAGAAGGAACGGCGTGTCATTTACGTGTACGCCCCAAAACAAGTAAAGGAAACATCTTATTTTATTCGTTCGTTGAGGTTTCTTTTTTTTTTAACTGTGACACGTTGTTTGTGCTAATAGTAGATTTGTATTCTGCCTCATGCCCCTGCGATAGAGCGAGCACAAGTGATTAGCAGTGCTAATCACTTGTGTTCGCTGGTGATTTTTATCTGCTAGATGTAGGCTAACTTAAAATATGTTTGGCGCAGATGCACTTCATGCATTTTCAGAATGCGTCACATGCGGCATTAGTTCGGTTGCACGTATAGGTTGACCTTCTGGGTGGTCTTAGGAAATATCGGGTTACACCAGTGTATTAGTTATCATTAGTTAGCCACTGTTTATGTTGGAAATAAGGAAATCAAGAAGTATAAATTTAACTGGAAGCGCTCGAAACTAAACCTTCGACAACTTAAGAATGAAGCTTTTTTCTGAAAATGTAGGAGAAATGGGGAGAAAATACTCGACTCTAGAAGAGGCTGTTACTGCGAAAGAGGGCAGAATTAAAAAAAAAATTGTTAAGTTTATCAGTTTAGATGTATCGAATAAGCTGGCGCTTGCTGAGCAAGCTTAAGAGCGGAAACTTCAGCACAATTTGCGCATTCACAGCGAGCTTGATGTCGCGGGTCTCAGGCATTAGGCAAAATATATCCGAATTATAAAAAAAAGAATATATATGTTTATAAACTTTATGAAGCACATCATCAAGTCGCAGTCGTGCGCAAAAAAGCTGACAAGATTTTGTAGGCTTGCACATCCAGCAAAACAAGCACTGGGTTGCGAAACAATCTACGCGACAGGTATTGAGACATGTAAAACTTAGTAAAATGTTTTTACTTGTACTAATACCGACGCAATGGGGCGTGCTTCTGTGGATACCTATAGTAAGCTGTGCAGCAACACAACATATACAAGTATTTTAAAAAAATAGACGAGTTTACACAGCGTTTGCTTGAAGTTTCCGAGTAAATAAAATAATTTCTTGAGGAGCCAATTTGTTTGAGGGACATTGAAAGTTCTATTGATGGGGCTGCTGGTGCCAAAACTCAGGGGCCTGCTCTGTTAATTTCGGAGTTTTATAAACATTTAAATAATTTATTTCGACCTTCTTCAGCTTTTTTTACCGGCTTACATGTCGCATGCTTTGCCGCCTTGCTTTTTATAGCCGGTACAGTGTTCACCCCGAAGACTGAGGATAACTTAAAACTTTATTGCGTATTCGGTTTCCACCCAGTAACGTTATGTACCGTTGCCTTCAAAAGTTTGGGCGATAGTGTTAACGAAACGCACGCAGAATATTATAGCAGATCTAGTTGGAGACCCAAAGTCATATGGCGTCAAAGGAAGCTTGAGAACAACTAATGCACAGTAATGCAGGTATTAAACAGCTCCACTCAAGCGGGAGCTTATTCTGAGAGGCGTTTGGCTGGTTGCTGGGGAGCCCATCAACGCAAACTGGCGTAATACTCTTCCATTTCGAGAATCCTCTCCGTCTTTTAATCAGACCGCAGTGGCGTGTATCTGATCGCATGGACCCCCGACGCGGCGAGGAACAAAATAGAGAAAGGAGGACACCTTAGCAAGGATAGACACCGTAGCAACGGCACTCACCCCGGATTTGCTGGCTTGTGGAGATGGACGCTGCCGCCGTCAACATAAGCAGCGGTTACAACGAGTTTTCGAAGGGTTAGCGTACCCTACATTCTTCTTCCGGTAGTGACACCAATCGGACGCAGAATCATCAGCTCCTCCGGAGCGGCGATAAAGGCCTCCGCCGGCCGTGGTAACTAGGCCCTCTCCGGCTCGGAGGATTACAGGGTTGTTCTGCCCCATCTGCTTTCAGGGCAGGCGATGAAGCGTGCCGTCGTACTCCACGGCGACATAGCTTGTCGCCCATATCGTATCGAGGACTTCCGTTAACCACTCGGTGAAGCAGGCGTGCTCGTTGAGGTTGCCAGCATTCAGGATTTCCAGGTGTCCCATGTCTGGCTTTTCGACCTAAAGACCGCCGCGATGCGGCCGAGACGAAGCTCCTCGAGGCGAGGCGACTCGCCTTCAAGGACCGCATATGCATCATTGTCTAACCTTTCTGGCAGGATTGCGGCTAAAGCTGCGCTGGGTGGCATTCAGCGTCACCAACGACGTCTTCCACCGGGCCCTCTCTGGGTTCGGGGAGGTCAAGTAGGTGTCGCACGAGTGTTGGGTGGTGTCGGGGTTTGAAGGCGCCGAGTTGACGACCAGATCATGCGCCTTGTTTCGGGAGAGAGCGTCAGACTTGACCGCCTGCCTCACCAGCTGCGGCTCGGCGGTGGTTCGGTGCTCTTGGTCGTGCCAGGCTGGGCACCCATATGCCTCCGGTGCCGCATGACGGGCCACATCCGTCGTGACTGCCGGGCGCCCAGGTGCGTGGAGTTCCGGGACTTTGGCCACGAGCGGGCCGACTGTGTCCGCTCGTACGCCCAGGCCGCAGGATGAGCTGCGCACGACGAGACCGACTGCCAGCTCGTGGATGAGGAAGAGGCTGGGAGAGGGGCAGCCTCCGCGATTCCCCTGACGGAGAAGCCCTAGAAGGACGAGGTGTCCGACACCGTATATAAGGGGACGAACGCCCCATCGCTGGAGAAGCCTTCGACCGAGGCTCCAGTCACTCCACCGGTAGGTGAGCACCAGACTGCGACGTCACCGCACAAATTCGAGGCAGGCGCAGCTCCGGTTTCCGAGGGGGACCCAGCCGGACGAAAAATGGACGTCGAGGCGGGTGCTGCGAGCGCGCTTTCGAAGATGTCACGGGTGCCGGAGCGCCGGCTGGGCCAGATTGAGGAGAAGTAGAGGATGGTGGCGGGCCAGTTATCCGCTCCCGTCCAGCCTGGACGGGAGCGGATGGCCAGCCACGGGCCTTCGGCGCCGAAGGGACGTGACAAACTGTCACAGTGAACTGATGAATCCGCGGATCGTCTCAAGCGACAGCAGACTGCGCAGGTGAGCGCCGTATGTTTAGTCTGGTCCGGCTAGCTCATAGTAAGGGTTCTGCGTTTTCGGTTTCTATTTTTTCAAAATTCGGCGTACTTTTTTCGGTGTTTATTTTAAAATTCAATATTCGGTTTTTTTCGGCGTATATTTATGGCCACAAAAGTTTATCGGCTGTTTTCGGTGAATATAAAATGAACACCAACGGACACCAGATCATATGATCCTTGCAGCGCTGACATTTGTGATCACTCAAAAAATAACGGCACAGATGCATTGAAAAAGGAATTGACACTTTATATGGCAAATGTGTGCAACTCTTAAAGAAACAAGAAAAAACCTGAGAAGCACAAACAAGTGAGATATGAAGCCTATGCCCAAAAAACATGGAACTTCACCTTTGTACATCAGGATTACGTTATTTTATTATTACACACACAAGTATGTTCCCATGTTCTCCTCGTTGATCCGCACTCTTTCTTTTGTGACAATATGACCCTGAGCTTCGAGAATGCCCTCTCAACGATAACACTGGACACCGGCAGGCTGAGGAGATGAAGCGCTGCCCGAGCCAAAATCGGCCAATCAACCAATTGTGGCCGCCAAAAGAGAGACGGGGCGGCTTTCTGAAGCTCAACACAACATGCAGATCTTGCATGTTTTGTTGAGAATGAAAGCCGCCATCTCATGGCGGCCTGAGGTTATCTCACACCAGCCTGCCGGTGCGGAGGTCAAGTCATATTGTCACAAAGAAAGGTGCCGATCAACATTGGAAAACATGGGAACATACTAGTGTGTGTAATAATAAAATAACGTAATCCTGATGTATATGTTTTGGGCATAGGCTCATATCTCACTTGTTTATTCTTCTCAGGTGTTTCTTTAAGTTGCGCATTTACCATATAGTGTCAGTTCTTTTTCAATGCGTATACTGTGCCGTTATTTTTGAGTGATCACAAATATTGCAGAATCATATGATCTGGTGTCCTGGTGTTCATTTATATTCACCGAGAAAACAGCTGATGCCCCGTACGCCGAAAAAACCAGTGTACAAATAAAACAGAAAAGCATACGCCATTGAAAGTAGGCAGGCAGGGCCACACTGGCCGGATGCGCGGTCTGTCGCTGAGCGCAGTTCTGACAGTTTGTCATCATGGCGCCAGCCGTGGCCTTAAATCGCTCCGTCAGGCTGGACGGGTAACTGGCCGCTACCATCCTCTACTTCTCCTCAATCTGGCCCAGCCATGCGCTCCGGCACCCGTGACATCTTCAGCGCCGACATCGGCGATCCGGTAAAACAGATCCCCTCGAAACCGGAGACTCGCCTGCTATGCGGTGAGCAGCAAGCGCATCCTGGGCGGGGCGTTCATCCCGCGTGTCAGGCGATCCTTCGGGCTTCTCCGTCAGAGGAATGCCCTGCGCAGCGCAGGCTGGCGATCCTCATCCTGCGACTGCGAGTCGGCCGCTCGTCGGAACTCCATGCCCGGCGATGCGGTGGACAATGGCCCGTCATGCGGCACCCGGTATATGTGGCACGACCAAACATGAACCACGCCGAGGCGACGACATCGACGCTCTCTCCCGGCAAACCGATCTGGTCGTCAACTTCAAACCGCCGCCTTCCACCTCGTGCGACACCTGGGGCCTCCCGAACCCGGAAGAGCCCGTCGTTGGTACGCTGAATGCCGAAGCGGATCACCCAGCGGAACAATGATGCATATGCGGTCGCTGAAGGCGAGTCGCTTCGCCTCGAGCTTCGTCTCCGTCGCAGCGACAAGGTCGAAGCCAGGCATGGGACGCCTGGAATCCTGAATGCGGCAGCCTCAACGAGCGCGCCTGCTGGCTGGAGTCCTCGATTTTGATATGGGCGACAAGACATGTCGCCGTGAATACGACGGCACGCTTCATCGCCTGCTGATAGTTTCTTCCTGTCGCTCCGAGGCGGGAGAGGAGGGCCCCTGAGACACGGCCAGCAGAGACACTTATCGCCGCTCCGGAAGAGGCATTCTGCGTCCGAATTAGTATGTCTATACCCGGAAACAGGGCCGCTAACCCCTCGTTAACCGCTGCCCCGACGGCGGCAACAAATTACCAAATCAGATTGAGTATCCCTTCCTCCTTTTCTCTATTTTGTTCCTCGCCGCGTCGGGTCCCATGCGATCAGATACACGCCACTGCGAGTCTGAGCGGAAATTCTGGAAATTATTACGCCAGTTTGTTGATGGGCTCCCCAGCGGCGCCTCTCAGATAAGCTCCCGCTGAGTGTACGTACACAATGCGTGGGTGTTCCTCTTTGTTCGATAACATATCATGAAACAGTACTATGTGACCACTAGTGGGAACCAGATACGCAATAAATTTTAAGTTAATCGAGTCTTCGGGAATGAAGCTATACCAGCTATAAAAGCAAGGCAGCAAACATGGGTATGTAAGCCGGTAAAAAAACGGAAAGGTCGAAATAAATTATTTAAATAAAACTCCGAAATTAACTAGGCAGACTTATCAATATCAATAGAACTTTCAATGTCCCTCAAACAAATTGGCTCCTCAAAGAATTATTTTTACTCGGAAACTTCAGGCGGCGTAATGTAAACTCGTCTATTTTTTTAAGTGCACTTGTATATATTGTGTTGCTGCACAGCTTATATAGACTATCACAACACGCTTATTAAAACGTCGGTATTAGTACAAGTAAAAACATTTTACTAAGTTTTACGTATCTCAATACTGCAACCCGAAACCAGCAGATGTACAAGCCTACAAATCTTGTCGCTTTTGCACGACTGCGGCACTGATGATAATGCTCGCCATAAACATATATATTCTTAATTCGCATATGAGCACAATACTAGTACGACATCAAACAAACATTGAAATGCGCAGAATTATTTCCGCTCTTAACTTGCTCAGCAAGCGCCAGCTATTCGGCTACATCTAAACGATAAACTTAACAATTTTTTTTTTAATTCTGCCCTCTTCGCAACACACGTCAGTATTTTTTTCTCACATTTCCTCCCTACATTTTAGAAAAAGCTTCATTTAAATTTATCGAATTTAGTTTCGAAGCGCTCCAGATTAAATTTATACTTCTTGATTTCCTTATTTCCAACATAAGCAATGGCTAACTAATGATAACTAATACACTGAATTAACAGTAATTTCCTAAGATACAGAAAATCAATGCATGCAACCAGACAATGCCGCATGTAACACATTCACAAAAAATGCATGAAATACATCTGCATAATATTTTAAAGTTGGATAAAATCACCGAAAACGAGAACACAAGTGATTAGCACTGCTATCACTTGTGCTCATGCTCTATCGCAGGGGCATGAGGCAGAATACAAATACACTATTGCTACAAACAACGTGTCACAGTTAAAAAAAAAAAGGCCTCAACAGGCGAATAAAATAAGATTTCACTTTTACTGTTTTAAGCGTACACATAAATATTTTTTGGAGCTCACACTGCTATGTTAAGCTTGATAGCGGAACCGGCATTTCTTGCAGTACATTTCAGAGGCCTACATTGTTAACACAGACCTCAATGTTGTCAAAATGTTGAAACACCCTTGCAGCCTGTTTACGTCACCAATTCCTTACCATACCGCTAAAAATCAATAATAGCCCGGATAACACATTAAAATAAAACTGGCTGAATCGATTCGACTACAATGACAACATTCGTTCATAACGAATTTGTAGCCTTACACTTTTGCATGGGTTACGTTCTAAACGAATTTTTCAACTGTACGTAAAAAAATATAAAATGTAAGACGGCCATCTCTTCAGATATCATTATAAAAGTACAAGATAAACAAATACATATATAAACTACTGTTGTTTTTGTGCAGACGATGAGATGAAATTAAGGTATTGTAGATCTTTAGGCTGTGATAAATATATATTTTTTCAATAAATGTTAAGTTCTAGAGATTTGAGCACGCTCTTACTAAACTTCTAAATTATTACACTTACAATAAAAATCCAATTTAATATAATTGCATAAACATAATACTTCGCAAGGATATTCTAAAAACGTTTATAATTTTATATTATCCCTATGCAAATAATATTTTTGCTTGCTAACTTATTGATAATGTCGTAGCAAAGTACTGCACATGATATACACACATAAACGAGAACAGATCCATACTAATTTGGACAATTGGCCCCTAAAACCAGAATGGTTCACTTTAAAAATATTTCCTTTCAAATTATCTAATATTCTGGTTTACTGCAATCCTGCAATAAAATCTTGTACTTGTTTTATTTTAGGGTGTCGTCATTTAGTACAAAATTTGACGATTTCTCTGAAATATACTTTCCTACAGATAATACGTATTTTAGACACTACAGCGTCACAAATGAGGAAAAAATAAATATATGCAATATTACCGAGTTATATTATACTGAAATAATAAGCGGTGCACTTGTCCAACTTGGACACTTTCCGTAAGTTCAAATAACCCAACAAGTTTCGACTGAGGAACCTGAAATTTTACGCCATCATGTTGAAATTTTCCACTAAATGTGTAGTCTGAAACATCACTGTAAATTGTTCAAGCGTATTTTTTATGTTTTTGGTAATTTGCTATATTAAATGCATGAAACTTCCATAACCCACTGAAATGGCGCAAATATGGTGTCAATCGACTCTAGGGATGATGAATAAAATTTCCAACACACAAAGTGATAAAAAATTCATTGAAAATGTTACAGCGTAGCATTATTACGTAGTAAGAGAAAAAAAAGCAATATCCACAATAGAAAACTAACAAAATAAGCAATTAAATGCCACTGGGTAATCAGCAATTGGTCGCGGTGCCTGCGCATCGAACCTGCATTATTACCAATAATTGATTTTTGTATTTCTCACCTAAATTTTTGAAACTGATGTGAAAAAAAAGACTTCATGCAAAATTGCGAGAGTATGTTTCTCGAGAAAAGAGATTGGTCATTTTTAAATGGTATCGGCAATTCTGAAAAAATTAGACGATTGTCTCTCGTCATCATTCTGTCAGAAAAAAGAACAAAGCAAAATAAATAAATGGATTTCCGCTTTACTAGGCATGTAACTGACCACTCAAAGGAAGATAAAGCATAATCACATGCCTAACGCATTACTTTTCATACATATCTGGAAACACTCAAATGGCAAGGGTGCGATTCCGGCAATGCTTGCAGGTGTACATACCAGATAGTAACTGTCATTGAAACTGAAAATGCTTTTATTAAACAAAATAGAATTCTTTACAAATCGTTGTAATCTGAAATTAGAGCACAGCTCTTGAGGAGGAGGAGGGGAGGGTATGCCTCAAACCCTCCTCAAGAGCTGCGCTCCCTTTAATGTGTATGCCTCTCCTCCTCCGTAACCTCTCCTCCTCCTCTCCTCAACCTCCTCAGCCATTTTTTGTTCTCGTCTTTCTCCAATTCAATTTCCACTTGCCATTGGGGGGGGGGGGCATCTGGAGTCACGTCACCTATAAACAAATTTAGTTTCTTCTATATTAGCCTTGGTATGACGTCACTTAATAACAATAATTGGGTGCTAAATTTTGTAGATAAAATTATGCTGAAATTGACGTGACTAATTCCCGATATATAACTGTAGCGTTAACTAATTTGTGGGCGAAATTTAGCGGAAACTGAATTTTCTGCTAAATTTAGCGAAATGAAAATTGTTGTTGAGATCATGTGACGTCAATTTTCCGCTAAAGTTAGAGCAATTTGCCGACGCTTCCAAAACCGAGGCGTCAAACGGCGTTCTGCTCTTTTGCTTCACCCTACTCCAATATTGTATATATACATTGTCGTTCTCTAATGTTTTCCGCCGATAATGATGTAATCTCACCTTCAACTGCTCCACCGCTTTTCTCGTACCTCGGCCACTGTCATGACCTCCATTTAATTTTCGATAGCGTGACAATTTTCTACGGTATCGAATGGGTCTTTGCTAATCCAGACTGCATTCCAAAGGATTGTCAAACCTCCTTTTTCTTTCCGCAGGCAAAATTCATAAAATAAACGAAAAAGTTTGTTTTATTTGTTTGTTTTTTACGGGCGCTACTTTTCTATATTTTCTGTGCATCATGTGGCAAAGTTTTCGCATGTTGAAAACTTGTGTAAAGTTTATCGTGCTGTCTCTTCATTACATGCTAAAGAAAAGATTGCTCAATCTTTCTTACTTTATCATAATATTTTCTTTTTGTCGAGAAGATACTTATGTATTGACTGGTTTCATGGATCGATGCATTATCTGGCTATTTGTAAAATATCGTTTAGTGAAGATACATATTTTCTAAACGCAGTGACTAAGCTGAATCGATTCCTGAGATTATCCGTCGCCAAATTTAATGAGGAGACAAGTCATGAACTGGAAGAAAATTTAAAGTTGGAATGATGCAAAAAATACTACATTCAATGACTAATCGGAAAACATTTATATTGAAACAAAAATTACCGAACAGTATATATCAGAAATTTTCATTTAATCTTATTAGTACGGTGATTTGCAATAACACTGAACTACAAGCAATTGACGGTCGAAAAAGGCAAATTGTTGAACTCCTCGATTTTGGGGCGCTGGAGCCGTTATTTCACCACTGAAGTTGAAATTTGGACAGTAAGAAGTTTATTGCCCAATTTTAGGTTTGTAAATACACCCAATGTTGTCCACCGTATTTATTCACATTTTGTATATTGGAAATTTATAAAGGGAATATCAGTGATTTTAAATGCTAAGGGCTTGCCGTAGTTAGTCAACAATGTTTTGTAGAGGAATTCCAGTCTAGATTGGGTCAATGCCCATAATAACGCGAATAATGAGGAGATGATCGGTATTTTATTTGTTCTTTTTGAAATTGTCTATATTTAAATAAGAAAAAAGTATATATCATGCGTCGTATTTAGTCAAATACATCTTGTTTCAATGCCTCGGTAACTAGTACTTCTTTTTCAAGCGCAGTAACTAGAAGAGATTATTTACCGCATCTGGCCTGTACCTAGAATAAGAGTTTATAAAGCACAATTTTAGAGAAATCAGCCATGCAACATAATGTGAAGATATATCTAAAATATATGTACAATTAAAAAAACTTTTATAAAATTTATGACATCTGTTTTTTTATCGCCCTTTTTTTGAATTTGGATTCCTTGTGTCTTTTTATTTGCACATCAATTTATGAGAATCCATAGATATTCCGTTTTAACCAAAGAAATATTTGTTGGTATGAAATATCAAATAGATGATCAGACCGAAAACAAACGGTGAGTATAGATTTACTAACATTGAGCTTAAGCGCAATATATCGAAATTTAGAACCGCTGTAATGCAAATGAAAAATGCCAATGTAAAAACCTGCGATCTCGATTTCTAGAAATTTTTGCAGAGATGATTTCGCCAAATTTCTTGCGTCTTAAACTTGCACTTTAGAGTTTTTCATATTTTATATATACACCATTTTTCGGCCGTTGTTTCTAATACATAAATAAAAAGACGAAACACCTTTAAATTTTTATCCGTTGAAGTTGGAATATAATCAAATACTGGAAATTATACGACTAATCATAGCATAGAATACTTCGAGACGCGCATTGTCATCGTTGCTTAGAAGTTTGGTACAGCAATATCAATAGTTGTATTTAATTTTGCGAACGAGATTATTTTTGAAGAACAGTATTTCACTGTGAACAGTTAACAATTTTCCCAAACAATAACTTTTAGTACGAGAAAAAAAAAACAGAATTATATCAAAAATATTACCTGGAAGGGGAACAAGAGAACAAAAAAGACAAATATCTCAAACGCAACAAAAACAATGACAGTGCGCGACCAAGAATATCCGCCTTGTCGGAGTATCGGAACCCGGGACTTCTCCATTGCAAGTGAAGCGCTCTAACAACTGAGCTAACCAGGGATTATACTTCAGTATGCAAACAGGTCTTATCAGCTGCACCAGTCTAGCACAAACATGGGTAGCTCCTACAGTAGGTCATGATTATAATGCAATTAAACGCAAAGGTGCAAAAGCGAGCTGGACGGGAAAAAATGACGAAAATAATCATTGGGAGAAAAGAGAGGACCAAGATGGGCGTAAGGATACATAAACGCAAATCTCGGAGCACAATATTGAAATGGTGCGCAACCCGAAAAAAATTCGCCTGTCCAGGACCTCTCCATTAGAAGTGGGGCGCTGGGGCGTTGGAACAGTCGGAAGGAAGCGGAACAAATCAGCTGCCATCGGCACATAACACTGTGTTTGGAGATTTGTCGCTGTCCCTCTTGTTCCCCTTCCTCCGGTATGACCGGCCCGCTCACACCTTTGCCCAAATGCATTATAATTCATAACCTTCACCCTTGTTGGTGTAGACTGGTGGCGCAACTGTCACCCGTTTGCTCTGTAACCCTGGTTAGCTCATTGGTAAATTTTCCCTTGTAATGGGGAGGTCAGATACGATGCACCGAAATCTATGTATTCCCCATTTTCGTCATTCTTGTTCTGCTCGATTGCGCCTTTATTTAGTGCATTATAATCACAATTACAACGTCTCTATATAAAAAAGTTCTGGAATTGAGTAGCAAATTATTCAGTCAAATTTGCTTCTCTACATTCAATGATAAAACAATTATACTTGTAACTTTTCATTCAACTTTATGCATATCTTAAATGTCACACCTTCATAAGATCGAATGCTGAATAATACCGCGTCATTAAAATCGGAAGTTGCATCTCGGCCTCTGTACCTTACATAATATTCCAACATTCCATAATTTGCTCTCATGCTCGATCCCATGGAGATATATCGGTGTTGTATACCTGCTATCCCTGCAAAAAAGAGCAATAATAAGTTACTTTAACTGATAAAACTGTTCAAAAAATCAGTATACCGTTTGTTCCGTTTATATTTGGCACGCCTGCATATATGTGAAATTTACTGATAATTTAGATTTTCACCAGTTATGCGATGCTAAAATATAGCTCTGAAAACTCTTACAATTCCCGAAGTGTGGAGATGACGCGTAAAACAATATTCACCGTTCTATTGTGAATCGTATGTTGATTTAAATAAAATTAAATTATACAGTGTTGGATTATCAAATTGTCGTTGGTAAAACACATATGGAGACTTACTTATTGTTAATAAAAATGCCAAATTGCATCTTGCTTTTTATACTTTTTGAATGGTATTTTATGACGCTCGAAACCAATCCATTCCTGTACCCATGTTCCAGATAATTTTCAAATTGGCCTGTGAGCCGTCCAAAAAATAGTCGCAAACACCAGGTTCCGTTGCCACATTGCCCTTTTTAGCTGGAAAGTTGGTTTTAAAACCATGGAATTTCCTCTGAAAAACCAGACCTTTTTAATATAGCAAAAGTTATTCACTTACAAATAAATTAACAAAGTCAGCACACAATCGATTTGTAATACTAAACCGATTAAACAATGTAAATATCTTTTTTGTCATTATAATTTATTTTGTTATTACGTTTGAATTTTACGGTGGGAACAACTGCGGGAAGAAAACGGAACTTAAAATGTAGTAATACACTCAGTGAACCACAGTATACACTTGGTGCGAGCCACACAATGCCCTTCAATTAACGGTCATGTACAATTTTACATCGCTACGATGATGGCGTTGTTAGCATGTTTCACTTGCATAATCTGCATAATAGACATTTGGAACCCGGTTATACGCTGAATGAATTAAACACAACAGAAGCAAGACCGAAGCGCCCCCCCCCCCATTTTAGTTTATACTAAAAACGCGTAATGCGCCCTAAATAACCAGTAAACTCATGCTTCTAGTTTAAACTTTGTTCAGACTATGAAACCGAGATGGCAAAATATATATATACAGTTAACTGACCCTGCTAATCAACGAGTTGGTGTACAAAACTCAAACCTCGTTGACATTGTGAAAGACAAAAAAATAAATAGCTTGTATTGAAAAATTTAGAGGTGCAATTTAAACTATATCACTCGCGTAATATAAAGATGCGGTATGATACCTCAAAATAAAGCGACATGTATGGGTGGATGGAAGGCAGCTGCAATTTCGGAAATATGAAAGACCCACTGGGAGCGCGTGGCCGAGGCGGTGGCTGGAGGGCGCTTCGAGCGCTCCGGGCAATTTCCATTCTGCTTCGAGGGGAGGACGCTCACTCGGGGCTCCAGCAGAATCTGATAAGCGCGTCGCGCTAGCTGAGCCAGTGAGCGTCCTTCCCTCGAAACCCAGAATCAGATTGCGGAGCGAAGCGCCACGCGCTCCGTCGTGCCTCGCGGATGGTGTACATGGCAATACCTACAAGCATAAAACAGGATCTTCTGCTCTGTGAAATATAGGCACTGCGTAACCTGAGACCGCAAGTACATAAATGGTCATCGTGCCCTTCGTCTAGACAAGGAGGAGGAGAACTGGCGGAGCGTGGAGCAGAAAACGAACCTCACAAGTTTCGAATTTACCGCCCCCGCCCCGTTTCGGTGGATGAGGATAAAACCTGCAGCGCATCATGTGACTACTGCATTGATGCGTTAAAAACCCCAGGTTAACTTGAACAGCGCCGCACTGGCCTAAATTCTCATCTACAACTAGAGACCGATTCATCAAATCATATAAATACATGAAACAAACCAATTTTTTTTTTGTCTAGACAACATGCCACTACACCTTTGGAAACTGAAACTGGAAGCATCCTTCGTCCTCGTAACACTGAATATTGAAGCAGTTTACTCCTGTCGCGAGTATTCGCAGCCGGCTGTCCTCACGCCTAATTACCTTTATTCAACAACCATAAACAACGTAACTCGGGGTTTTAAAAAAGTTGATTTGTAACGATTCGTAACGCATGCTATTATTTAATTGATTAAAAAATTTGCTTCATTAACGAATAATGGAAAGTAACGCATTTTGTTGTTTTTAAAATGCCTGCGGCAAGCGCATCTTTAAATTCTTGCATTCGTCAATCTAGTTTTTTCGAATATTTCCCCAGAAAACACACTTTCATAAACCCAATGCCCGTAATTTAGTGTTGAAAACGCTGTATCTAAAGAATCAGTAGTACAAGACATAATCTGAAAATCTTCTGATCTTCCGACCTTGCGTCTAAGAAAAAATTGCAAAAAGGCAGCATTACTTTTATTACTTATTATTAGTAATGGTAATGCGATTCATTCGAGATAAAATAGGTTGTTAGAAACGTTCATTTTTCTAGATAATGCAACGATGCTAACGATGCAAGTCATGTCATTGCTTTTGGCTGCCGGAGTATAAAGTGCTTGCACACATGCATATGTTAATTTTTTTGCTTTCCACGTTGGCGTAACAATTTACTCAATCAACGCGAAATTAAGACCGGTGGACTCCAGCTATGGTGCCGCTGTAGTCGTAGCCATCGCGTATGGCGCGGTTAAAACTCCTCCCCCCCCCCTCCTGTTGTACCTGAGAAGTTTCCAAGAAAAATAAAACTGCGCTCGACCAATAAATCAGTATTCTGTTCATGACTTGGACAAGTGATGCAAATAATACATAATTAATGCCTCGACGTAAAACATTTCACGAATTTGGGTCTTTTCTCCCAGGACAACAACTTCCATTCAGTAACTCAACACCTCATCTTCGTCCCTTTCCTAGAGAGCCATGTTCGCCTTCGCCCTTTCGGCAATGTATTACCATTACCGTAGAACAGCTTCGGCTATGGCTGCTGGTAATGCAAATCTACAGACGAGATGGCTCAAAGACCCTCGCGAACGACGTCGGGACGCAGTTCGAGCCATTACGCAGGTATTGCTGACCTGGCTCGAACCGTTCGCCCCGCAATCGTGCCGATGCCAGCGCGCCAGCCGACGAAGCGGTAAAATTCAGCTATTTGTACTCACGGGCATTGCTTCGCTGGAATAACGTAACGGTAACCCGACGCACCGAGGAACAAAGTTCTTCCGGCGATGAGAATCGCCAGAGTTCTTCGCTTAATCGGTGATCACTTCGCTGGCAATCTGGTGAACTGGCCCAGCGGTGCCGTCTGGGCACCACGCCAGCATTTCATCCTCACCACAACGTAGCGGGCAGACGGGTAAAAAACAGATGCATCGCTAGCATGATCGCTACTATGTCGACGTTATGGGACGTAATGTGCCGGCATCTCATTTACTACAGCAGCAGTGAAAACCACCGGAATATTACCATTTCAACTGGAAGATAATAGAAATGTGACAACGCAATATATTACACGACCCAGCAGACGGTTCCGAAGCGACGCCCGAATAATGAAGCGCGAGCGAGCAGAGAAATGACGCCACACTCAGCAAAATGTGAGTGTTCAACTGGTAACTTTCGTCGCCTCGTACTTCATCCAGAAGAAGTATGGAAGTGTAGATATCGATTCGTTTCTTCTTCTCAGCAATAAGCTATGGTGTACTCGTCAATACAGATGATGCCAGACGGAAAACAGAGTTCATCACGACGCCCTCCAAGACCGGAAGTGATTCACGTCGTGAGCCCCAAGCCATACTGCGCTCGATAGGACTGTGAACTGCACTTTGTAGACGGCTCAATATAGGACTGTATATTACAAGCCTGCGCAGTTTGCCATATTATTTTTCGTTTGTTTTGGTGTTCTGTTTCCTGGCACGTTGCTTAGAGTCGAGGTGCTTTTAAAAGGGGGAAGTAAAGCCACACGCGTCACCACACGAGCGCATCGCGTGGCAGAATGGTTACAGGGCTTGGCATTCGCGCGAACGTCCCAGGTTCGATTCCTGGAAGCGACGTTCCTCTTATTTACTTTAAATTTTACATTATCGTAAGTTCGAGACCCTTGTCATTCGATTGATGTACGAATGGTCTGCGTGCAGAACGTTCTGCGCCGAATGTTCCAGGCACCCACGCGGGTACAAAAGGTGCGCCGTGGCGGTGCGGGGTCAGTCTCGCTCTTGCGCTCTGTCGCACTACACCGGCGACCTTCGACGCCGGCGACGCTAATTCTTTGAATTTTTGTTTTGAGAATGAGGTCGTCCCTATTAAACGTTTAGTTTCCTACTGATGCTATCCGTCTCTCTGCCTGTCATATGTGACAATATTTTCGTTGTACATATATGTACGAGGGGCGTTCATACAGTTCGTATTATCGGCACAAGAAATTGAAAAAAAAACGGAACAAAACAGACATCAACATGAGTGCGCGTCCCTCTAGTTTCCGCACAATATAAACATCGCATGCTATAGTGGCTCGCAACGCCGCTAGGGAGTCGAAACGAAAATGGCACCGCCCGTCGGTGCCAAGCACATGCAGTGATCCGTTGTTTTCATTTGAAGGGAAGCAATGCCAAGGATATTATTCCAATCTGGGAGCGTTGTTCGGGGACAACACCCGAGTTTATGACACTTTGGTTAAATGGCACAGACGCTTCCAGTGTGGCCAAATAAGAGGAAAGCATTTCAAGGACGGCGACCAAGTGATTGCTCAAGTGGAGCGATTCCTGAACACTCAAAACGAGGAGTTCTATAACAATGGCCTCCGGCATGTGGTGAATAGCTGGAAAATCTGGGTAACTTTTGGAGGCGAACATGTAGACAAAGTCTCAACTCCTACTCGAGTTTGATTCCGGAATCTCTATTCCTTCGTGACAATATTACGAACTTTATGAACGCCCCTCGTATCTTAGTTGGTTCTCTTTATATTTCATTTGTTTTGAACCGCGAAAATATTTTCTAGAGTAATTTCACGTACACGAATATGCAATTTTTTGCGCTTCTCAATTGAGAATTTGCGCGTAGATATATTTCTTTATTCTGTTGATCTTAATTTGTTTTGTGCGTTTTGTTTTGTAAATCAAATTTGATATTCTCGTTGTATATGTATGAATATTTATTTGTAGCATTTTTCGTAACTTGTTGCAGGAAGAATAAAACAAAAAGGACGGGCAAGGACGGACATCATTCGACTTTCAACAACATGTTGCGTTTTTATAAGATGCTGTCGTCGAGATCGGTGGACCATGAGGGAAAGGGGAGAAGGAAAGAAAAGTGAAAGAAGGGAGGAGATGAAGAAGGGAAATGAGGAAAGAAGGGAAAGGGTGAAGGAAAGGAAAAAGTGAAACAAGGAGGGAGATTAGTGGAGAAGGTAGGATCTGCAGGAGAGCGAGGATCTGTTAGCCTAGTACGACAAGAAGGGTGGGTCAGCATGAGAATCTCAGGAAGTTGTTAGCCCTTTAAGATTAGGAGGGGGAGGAAGTGGTGTGAAGGAAGAGGGAGTCATCTTGAGACACAGAGTGGCGCCCAATCACCGCATTGTCAGTGAGCAAGGGCCTCCGGGCCCTCGTCAAGTCCGCCAATTGGGGTCGCAGATTAGCCGCCTCCCTCTCCGAATGGACAAGCGAGAGAGACGAAATTTTTGAGAGGCCTGCTGCATGGCGTATGCTTCAATTATCTCGCGCCCGTAGCGGTCTTTACGTGAGCCCAGAATCCTCGCGTTGTGAAACTGGGGCTCACACGAAGAGCATGCGCCTCTATGGTGGAGAATGGGATGCTGGGACTCAATGCCCCCTTTTTTGATTTCCCTGTCGTGCTCGCCCAGCCTTTCATTCACGCAGCGGCCCGTTTGACCGATATACTCGGCGCCGCACGACAGGGAAATTGAGTACACGCGACCCATTGCGCAGGGAATGAAGCCTGTTTTGTGTTTCTTTGCACACCCTGCTCGTGAACGGCGCTGGGGGTCGTTCACAAGGCGGCACATGGAACCTAATCGGAACCGGCATGATAAGGCCACATCGACATCGTACCGGCCGGCCGCTGCCCTCAGGCGATGTGAGGTGTTGTGGTGGTAAGGGATTACTGCGAACTGTTTTGGTCGAGGCGGTCTGGCGCGGACAATGTGAGGCTGGGAGATCAGAGATTTTAGCGATGTCGCAAGGATGTCGCAAGGAGAAAGACATAGGAAAGACTTCGCCACTCATCCCTTCTATGTCTTTCTCAACAAGTCCGCCGACCCCCTCCTGGAGCCTTCTTGGAAGCTTATCATCTCCACCGCAACCGCAGAAAAGCGAGTTAATCCCAGCCCCGCGCTGGAACCTTCTGTCAACCTCTCCGACACCACACTTTCGGCACATGCTTAGGCAGTTCTCTCAAGGGGCCCCAATTTTGCCCCCGCGTATGAGCCGGCGCGAATCGACCAGCTGGTTACTGTCCACCAGGTCGCCTCAAATATTCCTGAACCTGAACAACAGGATTTCCTCACGACGGGTTCACGAGTGGTGTGCAGATACGGGAGGGCCCCACCTTCAAAACTGGACTTTTTGGAGGTGGTTGACGAGCTTAGGCGTTAAGGGTTGAAACTCCTGGAGGCTGACAAGACGGGTGTGTTCGTTGTTATGACCGCCGGGGACTTCAACAACAGACTGGGTGCAGTTATCGACAAAAACTTTACGAAAATAAAGTCCAGACCATCGGGGTCTCTGCGCACAGAGGCAAAAACCCTCTGCAAGGCCAATGGGCTCATCTTTCTTCTCAACAAGGTGTCAAAACAATCGTATCAGTACCTGCGGGTTTTCTTCACGGCAAAAACGCACAAACAGAACACCTCTTTCAGAGGCATTCTATCCCAGAGCGGCTGCTGGCAGAGGCACCTGGCTCTCGTCCTTCAGACACGTTTGACAGCCGTCCCTCTCGATCGGCCTTTCCGGGTCGGATGTTCCCTCGAGGTTCTGCCATATATTCGGGAACTACACTCGGCTGGCCCGGACGTCGCCATGCTTTCCCTCGATGTCACCGACATGTATTACAGGCTCGACCTGGTGGTTCTGATGAATTGCATTGAACGGGCTGTGACGCAATCCGGAGTGACCAAGTTCCGAAACACAACTGGCATCACACTGGCGGTGTTCCTGGCAGCTCTTCGACGTATACCTAAGATCCACCCTTGTAGAACACCAGGGAAACATCTATAGGCAGAAGTCTTGCGTTTGCATCGGGTCCTGCCTCGCCCCCGTTCTAAGCGGATTCCACATGTCAACGGTGAACCTTGCTGTGGAGAGGGAGTTCGGCGTCAAGGAGCCGGGAACCAAGGTATTCTGGTTCGTTGACGACTACCTCGTACTCCACACCCCCGGCACCCTTTCCGCTTCAACCGAGCAGGTTTTCACAACCCACTCCGAAGGCCTCAAGTTCATCAGAGAGGGCCCTTCGGACGGGGAATTGCAGTTCCTCGATCTGCGCCTGAACACCAATCCCAATGAACTCTGCTGGGGTTTCCAGCAGCGGTCCAAGAAGCCCGTGCTCTCGTTCGGAAGCAAACATTCAAAAACTTTGAAGTCTGGGATTGTAAGATTCCTCCTTTCCTTGTCCCGTGCCAAATCTTGCCCCCACTTTCCTGAAACCAGCTCAACTGTCCAAATGTGTCGCCTCCAAAAGGCGGGCTATCCACGCGACCTCGTTGCGACATCCCTAAAATCTCTGATCTTCCAGCCTCACCCCGACCGCGCCAGACCGCCTCGACCTAAGAAGTTCGAAGTAATCCTTACCACCACAACACATCACATCACCTGAGGGCACCGGCCCGCCGGTACGATGTCGATGTGGCCTTATCATGGCGCTTCCGATTAGGTTCCATGTGCCGCCTCAAGAACGACCCCCAGCGCCATTCCCGAGCAGGGTGTTCAAGGAAACACAAAACGGGCTTCATTCCTTGCACAACGGGTCGCGTCTACTCAATGCCCCTGTCGTGCGGCACCGAGTATAGCGGTCAAACGGGCCGCTGCGTGTATGACAGGCTAGGCGAGCACGACAGGGAAATCTAGAAACGGGATATTCAGCCCCAGCATCCCATTCTCCGCTATAGAGGCGCATGCTCTTCGTGTGAGCACCAGTTTCACAACGCGCGGATATTGGGCTCTCATAGAGGCCGCTACGGGCGCGAGATAATTGAACCATACGCCGTGCAGCAGGCATCTCAAAACATTTCGTCTCTCTTGCTTCTCCTTTCGGAGAGGGAGACAGCTTATCTGCGACCCCACTTGGCGGCCTTGACGCGGACCAGGAGGCCCTTGCTTACTGACAATGCGGCGATGCGGCGCCGCTCTGTGTCCCAAGATGACTCCCCTCTTCCCTTACACCATTTCCCTCCCCCTCCTCTAATCTTACCGGGCTAACAACTACCTGAGTTTCTCATGCCAACCCCCCCCCTTCTTGTCGTACTAGGCTAACAGCGCTTATGGCTTGAATGTCCAACGAGACTGAATGTCCAATCGGTCACAAGACAGCCGAGACGGAATGTACAACGAGACGAAAGATCCAATCGAGACGGAATGTCCATCGAGCCTGAATGTCCAGCTTGACGAAATGTCCAATCGAGACGGAATGTCCAACGTGCCTGAATGTCCAACGAGACGAAAGATCCAACCGAGACGGAATGTCCAACGAGCCTGAATGTCCAAGGAGTCTGAATATCCAACGGATATGAACTGAACCTAGCAGATAATTTAAAAGATATTTCTTATTTCGAGTAGTAGGATTACTGACAGTTACGGCGGTGCAAAATGCGTTAGATGGAATGGGGAACTGGACGTTTCGGTGCGGAGATATCGGTACCCGGTCTTCTCGGTACGTGGTCGTTTCGGTACCGGGCTTTTCGATGCACGGCTATTTTCGTGTGCCCCTGAGCTTCTTCCGCTGACATTGCCTCTGTGAAGTCCTCCAAATAAAATGAAAATTATGCATGTGCTTTTTGTAGACTTCTTAAAACAAAAAAAAAACAATCCATTTATTGTTCGGTTAATATATATATATATAAATTTAAAGATATTTTTTTATAATTAAAAGAATGACGTGGAAAAGATCACACATGCTACAAGACCGAAGACCGAACTCGTTGACCATTGACAATTGGTCAGGCGTTTACTTTCTAGAAGGTCGTAACTCTGGCGCGGAAACAAATGTGGGGTACACGAGAATTCTTAGAATCATTAATCGTGCTTATCTCCAGCCACAGTATTCTTTACGTATTGTACGAGTTGCTATATTTTCCTTATTGGTGTCCCTAGTCGCGCAAAGGATGTCCCCCGCGTGAGAGAAAAACGCCTCATTAAATTCTTAGGATTATTGTCAGGTGAAGTCGGTGTAGTACGTGTAATTACACTAAATTGTAGTTTTTTTTCTTTTTTGCAAAACGAACGTGGAATTTTTAGACATTTCTGATTGGACTTCTCGGTCCCCAGAAACAAAAATTTGATCCTCATATAAAAATCAGTGATAAAATACAACGTTCCTTCCATTAAGCCTCTGTGCAGGTGATGTCCTTAAGTGGTGAGCTTTTGTCCGGTGATTGTCCGGAGGATTCGGCACATTGACGCGTATCGCGACGATTAGTTTCGCATGCTTCGGCCACCAATGCCATTGCTGTCAGATTGAACCATGTGTTAAGAAACAAGTAGGTATTCTTAAAAATGAATAGAATACTTTTTTAGGATTGGCTTCCGTCGTTTCCGCTCTGCCTTTTCCGGTCACGTGGCATGCAGCAGTCGCACCGATACGCGCCCAGGTAGCATATCGAGGCTGCGGTCGGATTTCAACTGGTTGTAACACTGTAAGAGAGGTGCTGCGACAGTGCGAACGCGATTTATTTATATGCGCACATTACAAGTGCACATATAACCGTAGGATAAGAAAGTCAGCCCCTCGCTCGGTCTTCCCAAATCCCATTATGCTAGAGTCGCGAGTGAACATATTCACGTAGAACCCGACTTTTTAATTTTGAACGACCCAGGGTGCGATTCACTATGGGACCATTGTAAAGTCTGAGAGCTGCAATTTTGATCCTCTTTGTCTCATTGTTGACCCCACTGTCCCCGGCTACCTACACACCCTACCCTAATCAACTCTTTTCGACAGTTCGAGAAACGGGCACCTTCGCCCCATTCTCCATTCTGCGAATTGGCCTAGGGCGAATTGCCCTATTCGACGAATCGTCCTTCTTCCAGTTGTCCAGAGACCAATGGAATATCTACGAATTGGCCGGATTCGCGGTGCAATACTCTTCCCCACATGAACAGAAAGCCACGTGGAACGATCTATTATTATATTCACACAGGATCAAGGCTATTGGTACATCCGGGTGTGAACCTCCTGCTGCACGTCGAGGTAGATGCGTTCGCGTCCTTTATCAGCAGTTAAGCTCCCACGTACTAAGCTGTCATCAAGTATCTCGACAGGATCGCGAGTTTTGGAGTGCTTCCAGAAGCCAGTTAAATTAGACCGGCTTCTGAAAACCACTAGGCATGTCACACGCAAAAACGATTGCGTACTGCGTGATTTCAGTATTTTCGCTCTATTCTGTGACATACAAAACTACTTACTGGCAGGGAAGGAATGCGTATGTAAACTACTGACAACTGCAGTGCACAGTGAGTAGTCTGTTCCAAAGATAAACGAACGCAAAATTTAAAAATGTCCAATTCACACAACTGCTCTGCATTTGCTCATAAATTGTCGGGTCACACCCCAACCACCCTCGTGCATTCATAGGCGCGTTAGATGTAGATTTGTTTTAAGATATATATAATATTACTTTTTTTATTAGCGGGAACGTACGCTTGCCCAAACAGCTGATCCCTCGCACCAACAGCTTCCAAAGCTCCTTTCAAAAATTTAAATACTCACTCTGCGCATAGTCAGTGGCGCTGGCGGGCGGTCATGTGCTTACAATGCGGTTCTCCGTACGCAGCTCATTTATAGATCGAAAGGGCAGGGATGAGGACTGAACTTGAAATTCCTGGGATCTGAGGCGCGGCTCTCATAGACGTTCCCCAATTGCGCTGCTCTTGAACACCCGGACACTGCATCCCTATTATGTATTTTTAATTGTCTGACTTATGTCATCGAAACATTCGAAACATTTCAACTGTCATAATGAAAGAACCGTTTTCCGTCGTACAGCAATGCGCAGCCAGATACCTGATGGGTCTCTGGCTGCGCATTGGCACTCAGCGAACAAACCATCATGCCTTCCTTTATATGAAATTAGAATATCTGTGTCTGCTCTACGTTTCTCTGTCGGCCCGTCAACGTCAGCTTTAGTGGCACATCTTAATATGACGAAAATGCGGCAATGCCTGCAGGAACGCGGAATGAATACGCACGCAAGTCTGTATATTTAACGAGACAAATTATTCTAGCACGTGACGGGCGAGGCGGTATGTCCAACGAGACGAAAGATCCAATTGATACGGAATGTACATCGAGCCTCAATGTCCAAACGGAAGGTCAAAGCGAGACGGAATGTCCAACGTGCCTGAATGACCAACGTGCCTGAATATCCATTCTTGGATATTTCGTCTCGTTCGACATTCAGGCTCGTTGGACGTTTCGTCTCGTAATCGGCTAACAAATCCTCGCTCTCCTGCAGATCCAACCTTTACCCATCCTCTCCCCCTTGTTTCACTAGATCCCTTTCCTGCCCCCTTTCCCTCCTTTCCTCCTTTCCCTTCCCGCCTCTCCCTCCCTTCTTTCACTTTTGCTTTGCTTCCCCCTTTCCCTCGTGGTCCAACGATATCGACGCCAACGTCTAATAAAAACGCTACATGTTGTTGAAAGTCGAAAGATGTTCGTCCTTGTCCGTATTTTTTGTTTGATTCTTTCTGTAACAAGTTATCAAAACCAACACGCTCACGTTCAACTATATTTTTTTGTATCGCACAAAAATATGGCGGAGTAATTTATTGTACACAAGCATGCCAATGTTATAATTTCCCGTATAAAATTTCAAAAAATACCTTACTAGAAGTTCTTGGTTGTGTGTAGTTAGTCTCTTATGTAATTCGCTGTACGCCAAGAGGAGGATATGGGCTTTTTAGGCTTTACGCCTTTTGCTCAAAAGAGATCATCAAACGATTTTTAAATCGAATTTCATCCGCCGCACGTCGTAAAAGTTTTAAAAAGAAAACCAAAACAGAAAAAAAGATACCCAATAAATTATTTTACCATAACAATTTTGAACCAAAAACGGACTTTCTTAAATATTGTTTTGTTCGAAAACTCTTCGGCTTATACTGCGATGCATTCGGGGTGTCAAAGAAAGTTACGCAAACCAACGTCGCCTATTGGAAAATAACCTATCGCATCAGCACCGCGGTTACAAACAATAAATAGCCGGCGAATGTTTTTTAAAAGCTTTTTTTGTTTTTTTTGTTTTTTTATAAACTGATCCACAGTTTGTCGCATATTTAGCAATTTGACGAACATTGCCAATATTATAACGTTCGGAGCCATGCGCCATCAATTGTGTGGGAACCGAAGCAAGATGAAGAACGGACTGCGCCTGAGCCAGTCACGGTTCTTGGCTTCCGGCTATCTGCTGAAAAACATGGCGTCGGTGCTGATCGTTGACGTGGACGGCGTGGTGGGAGCTCGTGTTTCCGCGTAGAGCGCTGTCATTGACTGAATCCTGGTCGTGTGTCGCGATGTTGACCCAGCACGCCCAAGAAAGGAAGATCCGCGTAGTCGTAACGGGATGTTGTGGCGCCACCCTCAATCCGGCAGAAAAGCTCGTGTCGCCATGTTTGTTCACTTCGACCAGAATGGTTCGTTCTTAGCATTTGCGTCCTCGAACATCGCCCGGATTTTTTTTTCTTGCGCGTTCCATGCTTATGCTCAAGTTGTATTATTGTGTATATTTATTACATAAACATTATTTATGTATTATTGTTGAGTGTCGGAAGCGCTTATAGCAATCCACAAATTTATGTATATAAGTGTTTTGGACTGTGCCTAATTCATATTTACCAGAATGTATTTTAGTAAGTGTATTAACAATATATCTTGATACAAAGCCAAGCTACTCAATAATAACATAACATCTTTGAAATGCACTTGGAAAGTACTAACATTGTATGAAATCATTTAAGTGTATTAGATGCTAACTTAAAGTACTTCTCTAAAAACACGCACATTGCATATTTATAAATTTTAATTTTAATACTAAATAAAAGACTAAAGTGTATTTTTAGTGTACTTGTTATGCATCTAGGAACGCGAAAATGTTTAAATGCACTTGAAATAAATTTTAACATATTTCAAACGTGTCATTTTTCGCTAAGGGGATGTGGTTCCATGATACTTTTTCAGAGATGTAAATTCTCAAGTATATGTATGGTGAAACACATTCAAGTTGCTGCCTGCGTAATGAACATTGGCTGTAGCATTTGTTCGAATTCTTAGTAACGCTCATTTGTTCACATTTGTCGGGGTAAAGGGTCATCTGCCATTCTGAGCACAAGGAAGATATAGCGTCAAGGACATTTCGGGGGATGTAAGTGTCTCTCGGGCCTAAGTTTTTCCTGTAAATAGCGCAATCATCTGCCAATAGGTGAATAGCTGAGGGAATCTAGGAGGAAATATCGTTAACACTTGTCTCTGTCCCTTCTACTTTTAAAGTTTCTGTTTCTACCCCAGTCTCGGGTTAAGTTCCAACATGGTAAATATCCACCAGCTCGCGTGTACTTTAACCGTTTTTTCAAAAAGGAGGTCGAAAAGCCTTTATTGCGGGACGCCTGAAGGCTCTTGGACTGAATTAGATGAACCATTCGCCGAGATTCACTGTTGTCTACCTGTTAGAAACGAGCTATCCATATTATTACTACATCACGCGACGCCATTTCTCGTGCCACCGTTGCGTCACGTCACGTAACTAGGTTATATAACATCACACCACGTGACGTTAATTTTCTGGCTGAATGCTCCATTCAACTAAGAACGAGATATTTTTAGTCTCACCCTCCCTCACTACGAAAATAATTTTATGGGTATTCTGAACAAGAGATTATGGAATTGCTCCTGAACTTTATAACTCCGTAGATTAGTGGACTTTGGAGATGATTGCTTGAAACGTTTTATTGATAATTAATTTATTTTACGTTTCAACGAGGAGTATTTCGCGAAACCACTGATCTTGTTGAACCGCAGAACTCAGGCACGAGAAAGTGTTGCACTCAATATATATAAACGGTTTCATTTCAGTAGTTAGCTGACCTGTCGACTGGGGGCGCTGACACATGTGGCGCCATAGGTGAGTTCAATTTCTTTGGTCTTGGTTTCAGCGGGATTGTGGCTGTCTTGGTTTGGTAAATCGATTTCCATTAGTTTTGTGATATAAATGTAAACTTGTGGTATAGAAAAAAATGATACAGTAGTAATGGGTCACCTTGGAGAACTACGACATCGCTACGAGTCTAAATTGTGGACCTCTAAGAAAAACCTTCATATGATCATGCTCCTCCTTCTGCCAGGTTCGGTGGCGAACCGCCTTTAATGATTCCGTAAGAGGTTTAGCGATGTCTATGGGAGTACTGGTCGTACCCGCTGATACTAGTGTCCGGGAAAATAAACTATGAAGATACTAATGCATGGAGGCAGAGAAAAACCAGGTCGAGGGCCCAAATAACAATGAGCTGAATTGCACAAAACAGATGAACTTGCAAGTTTGGTGCTCACTGTTCGGTGTTCGAGGACACAGGCGTTTTATGAAAATTACCGACGGGGAAATATCCCTGTAATATTTGAAGGAATTAAAAAAAGAAGCGATATTCTCTCAATCGGTTTCTTTAAATAAATGCCGTACTCGAGGTATGCCTTGATGATCCATCGTTGAGTAGATTTTGTTTTTCAACTATCACCCATACCTAAATATTCATTAACGGTATTTCAAGATGGCGAGCTTAGTAAACTATTTTTGATACAGTCATTTTCTTACAACGTATTGAGAATATGAGATAACGGGCGAACTTGTCAATTAAGATGTGAAGTCTGAATTTTGTATATTTGCGGAATAAAATTTATTGGCGCACGAGATTTAACCTTTAAATACTTTTGGCTCAAGGCAAATGCCAGGCACTACTTCATTAATTTGGGTAGACAGATTTTTATTTGTTTGAACAGATACAATTTTTACTTTCAGCGGCGTCGAGAGTAAATCCTGCAATGACAACGCTGCGCTCGAGTGATTTCCACGCAGACAGCTTCTGTATGGTGTTATATATTGCTTGCCTTGGGCGCTTTTGTCATGTACTCACTATCTATATTGACATGTTTTTTCTCCCAGGGAGCCCCACCCTTTCTGTGTAAATACAAATAGTTGAGTTGGGCGTATTACGAAAATCGAGTGACTCCAGATATAACAACTAGCAGAGTGTATAGTTTTTTTGTTTCTTTTTACTTTCATAGGTTAACAGATAAAGAGGATTTTCATATGGCAAAAATGATTCCCGCATACATCAAAAGGCAATTGTTTTGAATTAGTTATGAAGGCGAAGCACGATTCTTTTAAGAAGCAAACATGCTCACTACTTGCGTTGACTATATTTGCCTCCTTCTTTGAGATCATAAATGCCTGGTCATATATATATATATATATATATATATATATATATATATATATTGCACTTCATATTGCGCCAAAATCACTTAGGCCCATTTGCGCCGTCATATTGCTTGCCATGTCAAACGTCGTGTGTCTTAGATTTCTCAACATACTCAGAGTGAGTCAGCGCTAGACCTGATTTCTTTCCTCACACTTATCCAGTGGTCCGAGGGCGAAGATTGTCAAAACGTGCTATACAACCAAGTGCATACGTTGTGCACATAGTTATGGCATGCAGTAAGGCAGTAAGCAGTAGTCTCAGACATCACCACACAAAGCAAGGCAAAACATCCTGGTAAAGAGGACGGAAGACACGAATACAACGCCTTCGCCAAGGCGTGAAGGGAAGAGTTGTCAACCTAATGGCGGCGCATCCCGTGATTTCCAGATGCCAGCACCCATACGACCAAGGGTGAAAGTATCTATAGGGTTATTTCACGTAAGATCGACCAAGGGGTGGCTTGTCGACATTTTGAAACTACTGATGCTTTTGTATGCCATTGTCTAGAGTCTGGTATAAACAAATCCACACTTAATTGCTACGAGAAAAAAAATGGGGAAGGAAAGTCGTAAGGCATAAAGAGGGGATACTTGCAATAACTATCATATACAAAAAAGTACATGATGATGATTAACATTTTTAATAAGAGGCATGCCTCCAAATTTTGCAATTTGTCCTTAAAGAGACATGCTGGTCAATTTGTAGAAAAAGACAATATAATTTAAATAAATATCATTTGTTGATATCCAAAGCAAGCTCTACCCGCAATTGTTTTTGTGAAAATTATTGAAATTTTTCTAAATTTATCGTATTAGTTACTTACTTTCAAACGTGTCGTCTCCAACAGTGCGCGTTAATGCAACTGTCAACCTTTTAATGCCTTACGACTGTTCCTGTTCCCAAATTTTTTTCAGGTCAAAACTAAGTGTGGATTCGTTTAAACCAGACACCAGACAGTGGCATATGAACAAATCAGTTGATTTAAAAACGTCGACGAGCCACCTTTCGGCAACCTTTTCTCAAATTACCCACAATAAAAATAAAACAAAAAGCCTGCCAGCCTCATTTTCACATATTATAACTTCTTGAAAATTAAATAAAAAAACAAACGAGGAAGGTTAAGTTAAGCCTGATTTTTGTTGAAATAAAGTAATAAAAAGCACTCCATGCACTGTCATAATAAAACTATGTACCCTTGCAAAGGCTAAACCTAAATTGACATCCGAGAAATGACAACACCATACTCACGTGCTGTAGTGGTATTTCTAGGTATGGGTGTAGGTGTAGTTGTAGTGGTATTTGCTGCAATTGTAGGATTTGTTTTGTTCTAGATGACCTTGCGGTTGTCGTTGGTATTTGTGTTGATGATGTGACCGTTGTAATATAAATGGCGTATGGGATTGCAGTGGTCCACGGCGATACAGCCGGTGGAAATACCAAGTCACGGTCCTCCAGGACGTCGGTGTCTGAACCATCGCCGGTTGCGTCCTCCATCCCAGAAGCTATGAAACAACCGTTTGGGCTTGCTTTATTTTCCGACACTAGAAATTCCGACGCGCGTTCGTGAAACAATTCCGGTAAAGTTCGAAATGAATTGCAGTGCGTTGAAAGATGCATCATACCGTAATATATTCATATAGTTTCGAAGATAATCCACTATTACGAAACAGCAAACAAACTTTCTCCTGAGACTTTTTGTAATTCAATTACACAAAATTCAGGCAAAGATTCCCTCCCCCCTCATTTTTAGCATTACCACTGATTAGTCGAGCTGAACGAACATAACCTCCTGAATTTTTCTCAATCATTTCAGCGACCATAAAGTCCAATACTTATTTGAAGTTTGTCATATTTGAACATCAACATACGAAAACGAATCGGTAATATATATTTTATTATGCTACCAAAGCTTCACTTTATTATGCTACCAAAGCTACCAAAGCCACAAGGCGACGTCCTTGATACCGAGAAGCTAGACGACACAGCCATCGTAAACCTGTCGGGCGTCTTCATAACCGCGGACGAAGAAAGGCTACTATCAAAGGGTCTGAATTTCTGCCCGGCAACCGGTCATTTTGACGAGTTTCAAATCCTTAAAGACCTGGACAACTTTGCCAGATGTCTGCGGCTACGCGAATACTTTCTCGATAAACCACCCGTACCCCAGAAACCGTACTCGCGACCTACGAGTGACTGGACGCCTCGCACTCAGCGCGACAATTGTCTTGACTTGTATATAGCCGCCATACAACGGGATATTTTGCGGGAATATCGCAGTCACGGGAAAAATAGGAACAACTTAACGAGATCTGAGAAAGAATCCCTAAAATTACTAGCTGCTAGGAGTGATATTATAATAAAACCCGCAGATAAAGGTGGGGCGATTGTCATTCTAAAAAAAGATGACTACATCCGAGAAGGCCACCGCCAACTAACCGATCGAAAGTTCTACGAGCCACTTACGGGCGACCCTACGGCAGAACACACGCGGGTCGCAATATTGGCACTAAAGGATCTTCTAAAACAAGGGAAAATAACTATTAATGAATACAATACAATAAAGCCAACTCATCCTTCATGTGGTCGCTTCTACATGCTCCCAAAAATCCATAAAGCCGGCAACCCAGGTCGACCAATCGTGTCAGGATCAGGTACGATAACTGAACCGATATCGGGATACTTAGACAGTTTAATCAGGCACATACCCTTAACTTTTGACTCCTATATCAAGGATACCACCCACTTCTTAAGAGAAATTTCTGATTTGCGTGTACCGGAGGGGTCGTATCTCGTCACCCTAGATGTATCATCTCTCTACACCAATATCCCACATGACGACGGAATAGCCTCTCTAATTGAAATGTACGAACAACACAGACAGGTAGACACCCCTGATAGTAACGTCATTGCCACCCTCACGCACCTAGTCTTAGAACTGAACTCATTCGAATTTAACAAAGAATATTATAGGCAGGTTAACGGCACTGCGATGGGTACTAAGATGGCACCTAGTTATGCCAACATATTTATGGGCAAACTGGAGACTAAATTCCTCTCTGACTGTTCTTTACAACCACTGATCTACAAGAGGTTTATAGATGACATTTTTCTTATTTGGCCGCACACAGAAGAGAAGCTGCTAGAATTTATAAATCAGTACAATGCTGTACATTCAACCATTCGCTTCACTCACGCTTATTCTCAGACCAGTATCAACTTCTTGGATACCACTATAATATTAGAAAAAGGCAAGCTTACAACTAATCTTTATCGTAAGCCAACAGATCGGCAAAAATACCTTCACTACGAAAGCGACCATCCCCGTCATTGTAAGAATGGTATACCCTACAGCCAGGCCCACCGCTTCAAACGTGTATGCTCACGGCAAGAGGACTTCCAATCGAGCTCTCATCATCTAAAGAACGCACTGGAAAAACAAAAATATCCTCTGCGGGTCATTAACGACGCAATCCAAAAAGCCGCCCTACTAAACCGCGCTGACCTCCTGGAGGACCGCCCACCTCAGTGCAACGCGCAGCGCACGAATTTATGTCTAACCTATAGTATGAATTTCCCCAACGTAAATAATATTTTAAGGCGACATTACAACATTTTAGAACAAAGCGAACGCCTCAAACGTGCCTTCCCATCAGCTCCCGGGGTGATTTACAGACGTTCACGCAACCTTAGAGACAGCCTAGTTAACTCCCGACTGAATTCGTCCCAACCAAATAACGGATGCCGACCGTGCATGAAAGCAGGATGCTTGGTCTGTAAACATATGCGAGAAACTAACACGGCCAATAGCACGCATTCCCAGTTCTCAATAAAAATCCGAGGGCAGCTTACATGTGACTCTTCAAATGTAATCTATCTGATACAGTGTGAGGTGTGCAAAAAACAATATATAGGACAGACCGAGACAGCGTTTAGGCTACGTTTTAACAATCACAGATCACACGCAAAATACCTGCCGGGCCTGCCAATTTCAAAACATCTCACCCTCAAGAACCACACATTCGATAAATTATCTGTTACACTTTTAGAGTCTGGATTCAAATCAAATCGGGAACGCGAACAACGCGAGTCATATCTTATATACCGATTTAACACAATAAAGGAAGGAATAAATAGAAGCCCAGGAACACTTGCATCGATTGAGGCGCTATCGAATAAATAGTATGATAACGACCATAAATAATAAACCATTTGGACCTAGAAATTTGTGGTACTGAGTTTGGAGCTAGAACTGGACAGTGCGTTTTCGTTCCTTTGTTGTGTTGTTTAGTTAATTCCCGTACATCCTGTATTTCCTACCACTTTTGATGTGTCATCTATGTATTCGGCGACCTCCGTGTGCGGCTTCCCCGCCTTAGATTTCGTCCCATTATTTGTGTCCTCTGTGCCCAGTCTTTTTTTTTTTTTTTTTTGCGGAGTGTGCTATTTGGTTAATCACCTACTCTCGTCCTCGCCCTTTTTTTTTTTTTACTTAGAGTTTATCCTTTCTTTTGTGTGAGATCTTGGGTGGTGTACCCTTATCTGTTCTCCCTACGCACTTTATTTGTATGCGAACTCTCTCCCCTCTAAACACTGTATAAATAGAACCACATTTTTCTTGTAACCCTATTCCTGACGAAGACCTGTCTCAGGTCGAAACGTCGAATAAAATCCTCCTGGTTCGTTTTCTACCGTCACCCTGCATATCTGTCCTCTACGCCTTCGGCCCCCAAGCCAACATGCCTCTATATATATATATATATATATATATATATATATATATATATATATATATATATATATATATATATATATATATATATATATATATATATATATATATATATATACATATATATATATATATATATATATATATATGGGTAGTTTCATTGAAAATCGGGAAGGCTAAAAGGGTCTAATTTTTAATTTTCACGAAAAAATATACGTTTTGGGAACATTTCTCAAATGAAGGAGGAGCAAACCGCATGTTCCCCATATTTTTGTTCTCGAGTTACGAAGCATAGAAGCCGCCGTCGGCAGGTCGCGTGTTTGACACCCTCTGCTGGCGCTAGTGTTTTTTCTACCACCTTTTAGCTTTTTTCCTCATTTAATAGCTATTATAAAGATACCTTGGCGTATTCAGATATTTTTAGGAATTTGATTGTTTCCTAAAAAAAGATGTCAAACTCATCACTCCGGTCGCTTTTTGGTTAACTTCGACAGGTCATTACTTTGTCTGTACTTAAGGTAAATTATATTTCTTTGGCTCTACGAAAAGCCCAAGCAAGCCCATTATAGATATAATAATATCATCATAATCTGTCGACTAGCCGCTCCGCTACATTCACGTAAACGCTGTAAGAAATAACAAATGTTGAACGTTTGAGGTTAATTTTCTGAAAAATTCCATTTTTATATTTTTTTATTTTTTTATTATTTTAGATATATTAGTCGACTACAAGAAAAACAATCTAGAAATGTAATATTTTGGTTGTATGTCCTCTCTTTGAGTCGCAATCGCGTAATATGTGTGAACGTTCGTTGTTTTTCACAACGTTTACGTGAAGGTAGCGGAGCAGCTACTCAGCAGATCATAATAATATTATTATATCTATACTAGGCATGCTTAGGGCTTTCTATAGAGCTAAAGAAATAAAATGCACCTTAAGTACAGACGAAGTTATGACCTGTCAAAGTTGTCCAAAAATCGACCTGAGTGACGAGTTTGCAATTTTTGTCGAAAATAATCAAATTATTGGAAATATTTGAATACGTCAAGGTCTTTTTATATTACCTATTAAATGAGGGGAAAAAGATAAAAGGGTGTATAGAAACACAAGCGCCAGCGGAGAGTGTGAAACACAAGACCTGCGACGGCAGGCAAAAACAAAAGTTTCTGCCACTGCGGCTTCTATGGTTCGTAACTCAAGGACGAAAAATCTTGGGAACATGCGGTTTGCGCCCTTGTTCGAGAAATGTCCAAAAAACATATTTTTTTCGTGAAAATTAAAAATTAGACACTTTTAGCCTGCCCGATTTGAGATGAAACCTCCATATCGGGCAGGCTGAAAGGGCTTATTTTTAATTTTTACCAAAAATATGTGTTGGGGACATTTCTCAAATGAAGGAGGGTGCAAACCGCATGTTCCCCAGATTTTTGGTTCTCGAGTTACGAAGCGTAAAAGCCGCAGTGGCAAAAACTAGTGTTTTGCCTGCCGTCGCAGGTCGCGTGTTTGACACCCCTGCTGACTCTAGTCTTTTTTCTACATCCTTTTAACTTTTCCCCCTAATTTAATAGGTACTACAAAGAGACCTTGAAGTATTAAAGTTATTTCTAAATATTTGAGTGTCTTTGAGAGAAAATGTCAAACTCGTCACTCAGGACGATTTCAGTCAAACTTGACAGGTCATTACTTTCCCTGTACTTAAGGTACCTTTTATTTCTTTAGTTTTTTTTACAAAGCCCTAAGCTTGCCTAATATAGATAAAGTAATATTATGATCTACGTAGTAGCCGCTCCGCTACCTTCACTTAAACTTTTTAAAAGATAACAAATATTCACAAATTACATCTGATTGCGGCTCAAATGAGAGGACATAAAACCAAAATATTACATTTCTAGATTGTTTTTTTTGTAGTTGACAAATATATGTAAAAGAATTTAAAAAATAGAAATTTACAAAAATTGTTTTTTTGAGAAAATCGATTTCAAACATTCAACATTTGTTATTCCTTACAACGTTTACGTGAAGGTAGCGGTGCAGCTATTTAACAAATCATAATAATATCATTGTATCTATAATGGGCTTGCTTTGGGTTTTCTCTAGAGCCAAATAAAGAAAATTTACCTTAAGTACAGACAAAGTAATGACCTGTCAAGGTTGACCAAAAAGCGACCGGAGTGACGAGTTTGACATTTTGTTTAGAAAACAATGAAATTCCTAAAAATATTTGAGTACGTCAAGGTATCTTTAGAGTACCTATTCAATGAGGGGGAAAAGTTAAAAGGATGTTGAGAAAACACCAGCGCCAGCAGAGGTTGTCAAACACGCGACCTGCGACGGCAGGCAAAACACTAGTTTCTGCCATTGCGGCTTCTACGCTTCGTAACTAGAGAAAAAAAATCTGTGGAACATGCGGTTTGCGCCCTCTTTCATTTGAGAAATGCCCCCATGACATATATTTTTTTCGTCAAAATTAAACATTAAATTCTTTTAGCCTGCCCGATTTGAGATGAACAGATTTAAAAATTGGAATCGAAGTATTGGCTGAGAAAACCGCCTTTTTGAGGTCTGGTTTTAAAAATTGTGGCATTAATCTCTTACGTAGATGGTAAAATGATGCACTCCTTCCTTTCTTGGGTGACTTCATTAAGACCATACACGGCAGACACATGCGGTATATCTGCTAGTACGATCAACCATGTGCATATTACACTGTACGCTTGCCACAACTTACCTAAGTGGACAGAAGACCCGTCACTTTAGTTTCTATATTTCAGCAATGCTCCCTTTTGTGGGCCTCAAGCTCTCATCAGAAAGGTAAAAAAAATTATAGATTTAATATTTGGTGAGTGAAGCGAAGAATACCCCAACCATCTTGATTCCTCGACTATTGCCCTCATTGAGTCCCTACTTCTTGATCCCTCGAATCTTAATATCCTAAAGTCCGAGAAGTTATCCGGTATTGAAACTAAGGGAAAACGTCTGCAAACCTTCGGTGAATTTCTCATCGCCCTCATCTCCGTTAATAACCTCACGTCTAACCATTGCCAGCGAACGCTACCATGGTTTGAAAAATCAAACCTAGGAGACGGTCGATGGCTCCTCACAATCACTTTCTGGCTTTGAGTACTTATATTTCGTAGCTAGCAACATACTGCGTTTACAATCAAGGTAAAAAAAAACATACTCAAAGCGTGCAACTATTATTTCGTAAAAACCTGAAACTCGTGCCATTTGTATATGTGAAAATTCTGTCGTTTACAGTGTGATCGCAAAAAGCAAAAAAAAAGACAAAGAAGATCTTGTTGTTGTTATTGTTTTTGTTTTTTTTTTTGGGGGGGGGGGCGGGGGAGGGGGCGCGAGAGAGCAAACGAATGTTATAGGGCTTTACCACTCGGATATTTTTTCCGATGAATTTGTTTTGCGGCTTTATCACGCGTTCCTCAGAGATTAAGGAAAACGAAGGTGCACCTATGTTAGGTTTGTGGATTGTCCTTCAAATAATGCCATTAAGACGTTATCGAACTCAAAAGCAAATTTGGCTAGACTCGTTAATGCTAAATCTGATTCATGCACGGTGGAAAGCTTTTGAATAAACGACGTTACAGAATTTGGCACTGAGACATATAAAAACGATAAACAAACTTACTCGAGAGAAGAACCGTGTAAATGAGATACCCGAAGCCCAGAAACAAGATGGAGAACAGGAGGATACTAGCCTTTTTAGGCTAATCCTGAAGACAAAATAAACTTACGTTGCAAACCGGCAGATGACTTTAGGGATTGCACTTTTTAGGCCGTTACGTTGGTGCTCATTGCTACGGTACATTACATGTCAGCAAGCTCTGTTGCCGTTACGCTTTAATTTAAACCGCAGCCGACGCAACTGGAACTTTTAGCAACCCGTTATCGCTCTGCGCGTACAGCACAAGTCAAGCCATTTTACGTGTTGGTTTGGGCCGTCCTTAGGAGCGGCGCTCTAACGCGGATGCTTTAGAGGGCCGCTCCTTAGATTTTGTGCTAGTTTTCATCGTGCACTCAATTGTGCCTTGTTTTTTTGTTTTACTGTTTCTTTGCCTATTTATTTACCGCAAATCTATGCCTCTTTGTGGGCCATTGTAATTAGCACAAAATTTATTTTAAGTATTCATGCGAGTGCCATATCCACCACCGATGTTGTGCCACCGCGATGAACGAGACCCGGTAGCAACACGCCGGTAACAAACGCGCTCCCGTCATCATGGATATGTGAAGCTAGAGAAAATTTCACTGCTATAAAATGCCGAATGTGCCGTGGGGCTGGCTGAGCGTCGCTTCTATTGCGATGAATCAGAAGCACTCCGAAAGAAGCCTTGGCAAGTGCCTGACCTCTCAGCAAAATGTTTGGCCAACGCTTAGTTACCAAACAAGTCCCTGGTTGCCGCGTGCCGAAAAAACATATTCTTGTTATGCAAACAATCTGGGCATGTCCCTTGCGCACAGCAGCGACAACGCTGCTGCGGCATAACAATAGAGCACCTCGTTCTTCTACAATAAGGAGGACGTCAACAGTCACAACAGGTGGTGCATGAAAGAGGCGTGATTGTTTGTTGATTATTTCTCACAGGACTGGCCCTAGATATTATCCACATTTTGGAAACAAAAGCTTTGTAAGAAACCAATTTCGTTGAGACTGGCATTAAGATTTACAAAAAAAATATGACTGTAACAAAAATGGTGGTTCTAAAATATGCTTACACTGTAGAAAACAAGATGCATCATTAATCGTTTAAAAAAATATGATTAAAAGAAATTTTCTCTTTGAGCACCATCAACAAGGGTCGAAACAGCTATTAAAGGTGAAAATGTTCTGTTACGCACCAGGAGGTTTCAACTACTTGCCTGGAAAAAAAGTAAACAATATTACTTGATCCACTGGTACATGAGATTTATACCCTTGTCAGACGGGCTAATTTAGTGCAATTGAACTAAGTGCACTTTAGCTTACCGAATGTCACTTCAAGTGTTTTCCTGCCATACTGGATAAATTAGTGCAACTTGTAAATTATGGCGATAACGATGGGAAAAGTAATTAGATACTTAAAATAATATTGTAAAGACATTAATATTTCAGAAACCTGTAGTATTTTAAAAAATAAACTTTACAAGACAACGTTACGTCAATTGAAAATATTTACGCCAATAGCATGATTCTGATCAATCATCACAACCCAAGGTACAGAAAAAGATGATAAAGAAGAAGCGGACTCTTTAAGCCCAGCGTGTTTTTCAGAAGAAAAGATATGTGGCGCACTACACAAATGGCGGTAAAGGCGAAGTGCACTCCGTTGAAGTGTGCTAAATTTGCCCGTCTGACCGTGGTATCATACAATCACTTTTCATATGAGAAAAACAAATAGTTGATTTAGGACACTATTTACTATTGTCATTATCTTACGCAACTTTCTGGCTGTTGGGAAAGAGGTTACGTGATCGGTTAGCCTATTATATAACACACATTTTAAATTTCTGTTTTTTTATATAACATGTCAAACTGCATTTACGCAACTAAAGCGCGATTTATAACTTGTAATTGTAGGTTCCAATGGCACTATAATATAAACAAACAAACCAAACTTTGGGCACTAACGACAAAATTATTTTACATCTGCAGGCAACTTTAAATTAAAACAAAATCGAGATGAACAGCGGCAATTTCGTTAAAATCTCCGCTCTCGTTTGGCGTCAAAGTCAAGATGTTATCTGTCACGCACCCAGCCCCACCGGCACCATGTATTCCTGCTGCATGCGGTGGCACCTGTGAATCTTGGCGTTTCCATTCGGAGTTAACGGTGCTGCGCCATTTCCTTCTCCTCCGATGGACAGCGCAAGCAACTACATATAGATATGTTCCCTCTAATTCTTGATGCCATACAACACATTCGTGGGATCCAAAAAAGGCAACATAATCGGATGTGCGTTTATTTAACCACAAGAACGTATCCCCATGTTTTCTGGTCTCGCTTTTGCCTAGTCGGAGACTCGAATAAAATGTCGTCCCGTTTCTCATGCACAGCTCGGATTTCTGCCGACAATCTGAGGATGCGGTTCACGGCGATTCTTTTTGGTCAGCATTAGTCGAAACTTGAGGAATGCAATTCATTCGTCATACTGTCGCTGTGTTCGCAGGAGGCTCCGGCCTAAACACAGAGACGTCGCCGAATTGTGGGTCGCAACAGCGATCTAAACACGACTTTAGAACCTTTATGACAGCCATGTTATGTTTTTTTGGGACATCGTCAAGTTTTCATTTCTTTTTTTTTTTGGGGGGGGGGGGGGGGCAGTTACGAATGGCGCGACACAATCTCGATTGACTAACCGAAATCTGTACCCTGGAATCGTCATCGCTAACCACAAAATCTACGAGCCTTGTTTGACTATTAAAGACTTGAGTGTGTTGGTGATCTACATTCACTTAAAACAAAAGAAACACAAGAGGACGGAACAGACGACACAGCTTGTCGTCTGTTTCGTCCTCTTGTGTGTTTTACCGTCCGTACTTAGATATTGACACCTCCACTTCATGACATCTAAGTATCAGGCCTGTAGCTCGGCTTGTTTCAAATAATAATATATCATAAAAACATACGCCCCCCCCCAAAAAAAAAGAAAAAACGACGTCAAGAAGACGAGTATTACACAAGACAGGGTGCAACTTCCAACTGAAGGTTATTAGAATACACAGAAAAATGGTAAAACTACATATGCGCAAAGCATATACACTTCGCTTAAAACCCGAAGAAACCGGACGACAATGCTTAATGACGAAAGCTTGGCTGATAAAAATGCTTCTTATCGGGAAGAGCTAAAGAAAGAGCGTTGAGAAAGACAGCCGGCGCCTGCGATTTCATTATAACGGCTTCATTATTTCACGCTCTAGTTTCGTTTTAAAGCTCCCCACAACCTTAGTTTCATAAAATTCTGGGTGGCATTTGCATCAATCGTAGTACACAACCAAGTGGCCAGACGGGGATTCCCTAGTGGCTGCCGAGTGATCTCTAATTCTGTCATTGATGCACATCCCCGTGTTGCCCATGTACAACCTCCTGCATGACAAAATAACTGCATATATCACCCCTATGTCGCACTCGCGGAACTTCGCAGCACGAACTTTGTTACACTCCACTCTAGTCTCTCCTGACTCTTCTTTTTTATATTTAACATTTTGCATATTCTGGGAGTTTTTATAGGCGCGGAGAAAACGACAGGACTGCGAAACCGATTTGCCACATTTTTTCAAGTTGTGAGATATATTATGCACATAGGGCGGGGCAACAAGCCTGCCCTCCCTCCTCGACTTCTCAAGTATTTTTCAACTGCAGAGTTTTTTCAGCTTTTTTAGCAGAACCTCCGAAACATCACCTAAATTCAGTGGAGAGTACCCAGCATTCCGCAATCTGAGTTTCTTCAGGTTTATTTGACAAAACCTCCGAAACATCACCTAAATTCAGTGGAGGGTAGCCAGCATTCCGCAACTGTGACTCGAAGCAATAACGCAACCAATGATCACAAAATTTATTCAAGGAGGCAAGTAGGGAACTGGAGGCGATTCTTTTTTTACAAACTTTCCTAGATGGTCTCGCTTGCGCACAACACAAGTGGTCGGCCTCAATCAAAATCCCCAAGTCCAAAAATTGTAGCCACCCAGAGGTCAAGGTTTCGTGTGTGAAGCTAAGGCCTGCAGCAGAGTCTGTAAATATCTCGAGCACTCCAGTAATCATTTTGTCATTGACCTCTACAAATTTTCAGGTCAGCACGAGGAAGTTGTCAACGTATCTGAAAATCTTGTCTGTATTTGTCTCCAACACTCTCTGGAATGCCCTGTCGCACAAGGCAAGTAAATTAACACAGAGTACTGGAGCACCCTTGATCCGACGCAAATTCCTCTTTCTTGACTAAATATTTTCCCTCGAAAAACAATAAAGCGGATCGAGGGTACTGAGTCAGAAACCCTAAAAAGGCTTCTAGAGAGATGCCGGTAAGAATGCGGAACGGTACCTCCCCGTTCTCTTGAACACATGTTTGCACAGCCGCCAGCAGTTCATCGTGTGCACAATCTTTTCGTCGAAACCCATCGATAAAGCGCTTCGCCCCCTCAAGTTTCCGCTGTGCATAAACTAAATTATTTATTTCCAGTTTCTTACACGAAAATTATCCCCAAGTTTCAGCACCGAAACGTGTCTGCAAAGAAACCCACCCACCTCCACCTGCCTAGTGTCTCTTTAATTGGCAATTTCCTGATGCTTAGTAAGTTTCTAATTGAAACATAATGTTTTTTTTTAGTAATTAAAATTTTTTAGTAATCATAATCTTGTGCAGCGATCAGGCTGAACAAGCTAGAAATGTCTTTCTATGACTCGCCGAAACGTCTCCAAAAACAGTGCCTCTCACGTGAAAACCCACCTTGCCAGCCGTTAAGAGTCTGAGACTATTCTTTTTTTTAAATGAGGAACCACACACTTGGTGATCACATTACTCAGGCCCGTTAAAATATTACGCACTAAAACATCCTCGCCTTCGGAAATTCATCTCTCCTCTTCCTGTGGCTCGGCTAGCTTCGCCAATGTTCTCATAAGCCCAGACTTTCCACTAGTTTATTTCGTGGAGGAAGGCTAAAATTGAGTCTCTTGTTCGATATGTCGGTTCTGTCGCACGATGCACTCGCTTCCTTCAGATAGGTGACATGGTTTAGCAGCACATACTTCCTTGCTCTCCTTGGCAGCGTAGCTCGAAGTTTGTTCCGCACAAATTCCGTTACTTGAGTAGCACGTCTGAGATGCTCAACGTACGTTCTGTTTGCCCCCGTTGAGTGACCGCGTATCTTGCACACATCATCCACAGAAAGTCCGGTGCCTGCTCACTTGTTTGCACCTCTCCGATCTGAGGATCTTGCAGACCCTTTCTTACATGTCCAGAGTAAAGGACAACGCTCCGCAAAGAGGCCCAGCACTTTAGACGGTAAGAAGCATTTAGGTATGGCAGTGAAGTAAAATCTGCCTTGGCACGTCAAAATGGCGATGCGGTTGAACAAAAGAAAGATGACTAGAAGGGGGAATATGACAAAAAATAGAAAAGGGGCCCATTGAAGAATGAATAAACTTAATTTAATCTACGAGTTAGGATGGTTGGTTTCGATTCATATTTAGGTTATAGGCCGAAAAAGAAAAAGACAAGAATATGAATAACACACTGTACAGGGTCAACTTTCAACTGATTTTTTTTAGAATACCTCCGAATATGGTATATCCCCATTATGAATAAAAGCCTGCTAGCCGAACTCGGAGTTTTAGTAAATAATTATACATCACTCAGACTTATTGAGTCTGGTAGGAAAAGCAAAATAAGAACAAACGCAGAATGACAAGTCTCCAACAGCCGCGAATATTGTTCAGCAGAGACAAAGACAAGTACATGAAATAATGTTAGAAGTGCACGACAACAAACACTATTATGCACTTTTTTTTTAATTTGACAGGTTTTATAACTGAAGAACGTGAAAGCTACACTTATGCGGTTTGTGCAGGTGAGTTACATTGCCAAGGGAACATACTATAAGGGAATAATCGCAACGATCAGTCGGTTAAATAAGTGTACCTTGTTAATTCACTTTTTAATTACTAAAAAAAACATAAGGTTTCAATTAGAAACTTACTAAGCATTATCGAAAATCACTATTTCAACTCTTAGGAAGATATAAGACAGGGGCAGCATTTTACTTTGTTGTGAAAAAGCATTCGATTTGGACGCGTTTCTAGGTTTCGGGTTCTTATCGGAGCGCATCGTTGCGCCCGCGGTCCTGCTCCCCTGCGGTCGCGGCGCGAAGCCACCCCCTCGGCTCCCTCGGCGCACTAGTGTTGCGCGTGTCTGCTACTGCGAAGCAGGACCGCGCGCCCAGAGATTCGCTCCGATAAGAACCGAAACCTAGAAACACGTCCAAATGAGTGTTTTTAGGAAGCGCCGTAATGTGCTTTCCATGACTTATATATTTCTAAAAAGAGTTGATTTAGTGGTTCAGCAAGTTTGTTATTGAAACCTGCATGTGTCTATTTTCCTTAATTAAAAGGTTCATGAAAAATGTTACCTAACTCGCCGACGAATCATTACAATTAGCCCCGTATCTTCTATCACCCTAGTCGCGTGACTCACGTGCACAAACCGCGTAAGTGTAGCTTTCGCGCGTTGTTTTACAAATTTGTAAAGCTAAAAAAAAAAACACACCCATGTATATACACGTTTATCAACAACGCCAAGCACACAAACCTTCCAGATTTCGCCAAAAAGCAATCATAAATATACTTATACTTTAAAATATTATACTTAAACTTATCAACAATAAACATTCTTAAGTTTAAACGGGATCGTCCTAGATGCTATTGTAAAGGGGGAGGTTTGCTCTTGGAGTTTTAAAGTGAAAATATATAAGGCTGCGGTTGGTGAAAAGTTTCGCATCATAATGACGTCACACCGGGAACCATGAACCTCGTGTAAGAAACAAGGCCACACGTTCTTGCACAGTACCAGACGTGCTGCCACATTCGGTGTACGAGGAAGGAATTCGAAAAGCTTATTTTTTATAATTTTAGTGACGATAACATTTTGTTAGTTTTACTCTCAATTTTCTCACTTTTTTTCAAAATGACACGGGGCATGTAATATCGCTGGAAATAGACTGAACCGTTAGCTTTAACACTTACACAAAATTAAAGAAAACCTATTCATGCATTTTGCCATGTACAAATAAAGGCATATACATAGTGTTATTTACGTCTCTTCACCTTAAACACAAATGCAACCGACACTTCTCACTAATCGGACCAATCAAAAAGAATCCAAAGTGCACAATCATGGTGGTGGTCAACTATTTTCGGGGCTTTCTCTCGTTACGGACCATTCAAAAGCAAAAAAAAGTCTAGTGACATCCGCTTTTGATGCTGTTTGACTAGGCCCATTAACTTGTTGTGTCGGTTGTGTCTGGAATTAAGCAGAAAAATATGTATAGTAGAGATTGATTTCACACAATTATTCTATATAATGTTTCGCATTATTTTTAGCTGTTTAATTTAATTCAAAATCGGCGATTTCTTCTCATACTCCAAGAAAACCTTATGTGGTTATGCCGGTAAAATTATTTGAGCACGTGCGCTTGCGCATCTTGTGTGTCCATCAAGGTTGTGCATGCGCAGTCTTTGCATTTTCTTAAATGCCAGAGAAACTTGTCCGCGAGTACAGTGCAATCCGCTTATAACGATACCATAATAATAATGAACCGCTTATAAAATTCAGTGTATAGATAATTGTGCGCTTTTGCTTTGGGTCTATATAAAATACTTCATATATTGCGGTAGAATAATTTAGGTATATTGGCTGAAACTATCATAAATGCGCTGATTGAAAAACATAAAAGAAATGAGACGAAAAATCGGAACAATAACAAAAAGCGGAACGAACAACACCTTACATTTCACGAGTGTATGCCATAGGCACGCGTATCGAAACTTATCGGGAACTATCATGTTGCGCGGCGTGAAGCCGACGGATATCGTCATTATCGGCGCCAGTCGTCACATTCTGAAAATGGCGCAGGCAATATGCACTTAGCGAAAACGCAAGTCTCGGCAGTTTTGATAGACATACCAACTTGAAACATTCGAGTAAATGTTTAAAGAAGCCAGCAGCCTTGTCCAAATCTTTGAGGTTTCCGCCCAATGTCAATGTCGCGTGCCCCCAAACTTGGTCGCCGCTGCCGCCGTGCTCAAAGGCGGCCAGAGCGACGCTGGTGTCGACTACGTGAATTTATGACGATGTCAACCGCATTATTTGTGCCGTCATCGATAACCGTATCATCGTGAAAACAGCGCGAAAGAGACAGGCTTAGAAAACAACTACACAAAACAAGCTCTTACTAACTACTGGCCCAGAACAACATCAACAGATGCTGCAAAAACACCAAAGTTTTGCTTTGAGCCCGCGCTCCAACGCGTTGAAGGGCTGTCGATGTCAAGGCAGTTGTCCCTTGCGATAAATGAGGAGGACCAGCAACATGCATAAACGAAAGCGTGGAAGACCTGTTGAGGAGTGAATGCAGACGCTCAAGAAGTCAAAGTTTAGAACCTCTGAATAACTATTTCCCATGAAATTGTTTAAACATCGTCTTATCCGACAAGAAAGGTTGATTGTCCAATACATTTTTATGCAAGTTTCAGAACATCCACCCAACGTCAAAGAGCGCACCATCCAATTACTTCACCAACTCAATCTTACAAAAGTCGCGGCAGGAACAAATAACGGAAAGAGACTCATGTTAACAATATCCTTCGCGGCAAACACCCAGAATCATGAGGTTCCTCTTCGCGCCATTTTGTCTGGAAAATACACTTGACAACGTGCAATTTTAGGATACCTACAAGAACACCTCCACTTCCTCTAAATTTATGATTCTTTTCAACTTTCCAATTCCAAGGCGGTGATCAAGTTTGGTAAAAATAAAGACAAAGCGTGGTGGAGTGCTTTTAGCTTTGATGTAGAGGGTGTATACTTTTATATGCCTCACAAAGACCTCGCGTTGTGTGTTCAAGAGCGAATTTTAAAGCACAACGACGAAAATAATTTCAGAACACAATGCAGAATCTGAGCTGAAGAATATCTAAAACTTCTGTCAGTTTATTTAAGATCTACCTTTATAGGGTGGCGTGATAATCTGTGCGTACAAAAGTCATGACTCTGTTAGGATCAAGTGTGGCACACGTACCAAGGAATATGTTTTTCTAGGAAAGACCGGCAGAGCTCTAGAATTAAAATTGAAATATAGCACCAGAGAGATTTTCAGATACGTCAACAATTTTTAGGTTTCTATTAAAAGTTCAAACCCCCCTCAAAAAAACAAAGAAACGTTAGATGAGGTGTTGAAAGCATTCAATCAACTAGGTCTACGACATCGGTCTAAGTATGAGACCCCAAAACACAACGATATTATGTTTTTAGATTTCTTTGTAAAATAAGAAAAAGAAGACATGTGCTAATCGTAACACCTAGTGAAGAAAAAGAAAAACACGTCTGCTGGACTATCCGTCAGAACATTCGAAACTAACCAAAAAGGCTTATCACTTTCCGGTTTAGGATCCGCATTAATCAAGTCGAGTATGCACAAAATGAACCTAGGCTTCAAAATGTATATTAAATTAATTGGAGCTTCAGTTTACAGACTCATTCATTTCTACTCGTTGCGACAAACTAGCAAAAACCCTTTGGGTCAATCCAACTCGAGCTGAACAATTTAATTAAAATTGAAGGTTAGGTTCATTCCATATATTAACCGCATTATCACATGGACTTGAAAAAGGTAAAATCTAGATACGGAGAGAACGTGGTGCTTCTTCCAGGAACGCACTAGGCAGAGTATACTGCATAGTGAACCGACGCAAAGGCAAAGACAAGCGACAGGATCCTAAGAGCTGCAACATCAAGCACCGCATCAAATTCGTCACCTGTGGAAAAAGCCTGGTCTACGTGATTCCTTCCTTCTGCGGTCGCTCCTATATTAGGCAATAAGGGCGATGACTAAACATCCGACAAAGAAAACACCAACGCTTCCTGAGAGGGACTGCACACTCGCGTCTAGCGATGCACTGTCGACATTGCAAGTGTCGAACTGCGGCTCTCCTACCGCACCGTATTGTTTAAACAGAAAGTTCAAACCTGCAGAGAAATAAAGAAAACCTCTTACATAACTAAAACAGACCATCTTGCGTCATATTTATTTTCTCGATATTGGTTAGCACGTGGGGTGGGAAACGAAGAAGAAAGAAGTGAAAAATCTACGGTGCGTTCTATGTTTGAGGGTACATACTGCCATCTACAGATACCAATAAAAAATATTTTGTTAGCCAGCGCTTCTAGTGTGTCGTCCTTCCTTTTTGTCCTTGTTCCTTCCGCCCTGTTTTTCACGAAGAATTCATACCACCTACTAAAAATGCCAATTCTACTGAGTTGACCTTGTGCCACCAATATATGTTCGAGGTATTTTCCTCATAAATCAGTTGCTATTTTTTTTTATTTCATACACCAGATAATACTGCTGGCGGCACACGCGTTGACTATAGTGCTTTGCGCATCAAAGACACGTATGAATTTTCGATTTCCGCCTTTAATATATGATTCAGCAGACACGTGTTCACATAACCTACTAAAAAGGAAAAGGTTTATGGTAAAGCTGATATTGTATGATGTAGTCAGTATGTTTCAATCCTGAGTAACTTGCTGCATTATTCAGCATGCTGTATTATTTCGGGGATATTTTGTGTCCACTCCAGGTACCGCGATATTCGGTTTTATATATAAATATTTTATGTTTTCTTTATAAGTGAATAGCACTTATTCACCATTTGTTCGTGGTGGCCGTCATGTCAAATTTTGACGTAGGTGAGTTTGGTCAAAAGGGAAAATTGCTTTATCTGCTGACTGGAAGGCGCTAGAGTTCAAGGGTTTCTTGCCGATGGCCCTTTTTATATATGTCTTCATTATAGTTACGCTTAAACTATGTACAATAGCATTTATCCACGAACGCAAGTACGTCATTTTCAACATAAAAACTGTCACACAAAAACGGTCTATAGGTGCTTGCAGGAAAGTGACGTAGCGTTTCAAAAATATGCCATGTACTATATATACCAGCATAGACAAAAATCAGGAAGATCACACCACCGGCTTTCGCTTGTGTAGACACTAGTGCGTGATCTTAAAAACTCAAGGTTAGCATTCGGGGAGAACTTACTATCGACCCTGCTGATCAGTGTAATGTACTTCGTTTCACCTTTAGGTCCCGACGCGGCCGATGCAGAGAGCTCACGAGCCTAATCAGAAAGCTTTAAAAGCACACCGTCACGTTGTCCGTAATGGTTCTATACGTGTTTTATTATTGCTGAACCAATCATAAACAAAAAAGACCCAGTGACATTAACCTTTTACGCTGCTTGATTGGTCCTATGAGCTTGTAGCGAAGGCTCCATCTAAACGTAAGTTGAAACAAGGTATATTCCCTGTAATATGTCCCATGTAAATAAATAAATGTCTCCACAATTTTTCAAGATTAATACTGTGGTTTTTGCTTGGCCAAGTAATACTTAAACCAGCCAAAAACTGAGCCTTGGATGGAAGTCCATTCTCCACATCACTTGTAAATAATACACTGTCAGACGGGCTAGTGTAGTGTCACTACAAGCGAGTGTACTTCAAGCCGTCGAAGCACACTCCAAGTGTGTTGGTGCTACACGAGAAAACTTAGTGTCTTTCCAAAATGATGGCAATAACAGTGGGTGAGTAACCGGCACGCATTTTTTTCATAAAAAACTTCGTCGTGTAATTAGAAACACGTTACCACACATTGTTGCGATAAGTCACGAGCTTTAATCAAAATTCAAATCTAGTTTGATCATTACGATCAGCAATTACAAGCGAGTGATACAGGGTCGCACGCCGCTACGATGCTCATCTGTACTCTGTTTCTCCTTCTGTTGTACCGCAGGAAAGGCTACCAGCGCGAGCTCCTTGCTCTAGGGCATATCTCGGCGGCACAAGCTCTCGTGCGTTAAGAGTAGCTCCCAACACTATGAGCTCGCGCTTCTAGCCTTGTCTGCGGTACAACATAAGGTGAAACAAAGTATAGATCGAAATGAGCAGAAGTAGGGATTGAACCCAGGATTTCTGGGTTCTGCAGCGCGAGCTTTCGCTCCGCGTGCTCCGAGCTGGTGTGCGCGAGCCCACTCGGCCACTCGCCACAACGAAACATCATGGAGTGTGTGGAGGACGAGCTGGAGGGCGATATCCGCGATGTTGGAAGGTGGAAGTGCGTGGTGGGGGCACTTTTCTTCGTGAGAGCCCAACGCCTTTCAGATGAGAGGCAGCTGGACCTGGATGCCGACGCACAGGCAAGAATTTGAAGTGACATCGATCAGCAGCTGCAGGCCAATGCCTTCACCATAGCCGCTCTCATGACCGGCAAACTACCCGTGATCAGTCGAGAACGGTGGACTTTCCAGAGGAACGAACGGTGGTTCGAAGAAACCTTGCCCATTTGGGTGAGTTCCATTTCAAGCAAGCCTTTCGCGTCTCTCCTGTCACCTTCAGATTCCTGGTGGAGTCTTGCAGGTGCCTCCTGGGCGTTGCTGGCCGTCGCGCAGGGGCCAAGGCTGGAAACTAGATTAGCTGGTTGTTTTTCTACAATGCACTACTTTCCTGCCAACAGAAAACAAGTGCGCATCCAATATTACCCCTATCAAAATAATACTAATTTTACGCAGAGTTAATTTCTTCTAATATTTTACTCATTGAACACTGCTATCGAGATTACACACTCGGTCTACCAAAGCGAGCGTAGTGTTCTCCCCGAACTCACTTCATTGGAAGTGTGTTCTTCGTGCAGGGTTGGGGATTGAGTTCAGGATCACTGGGTTCTCCAGCGCGAGCTTTCTCTCCACGTACTCCGATCTGGTGGGCACTAGCCCACTCGGCCACCGATACCTCTTAATAAAGACACGTTATAAAATTAGACGTTTACAATTCTCTGCAATGCCGAATTTGAGCACAGCTCTCGGGGAGGAGGGAGGAAGAGTACGAAGGGCAGGGCATGCCAGCTGCTCCCCCTCCGTGTCCTCTCATCCTCCTCTCCTGTTCCCATCCCACTCAGCGTAAAAAATTCGCTAAATTTCCCGCTAAATTTAGCCGGGAAATTTTACCGCTGAAAGACATGTGACGTCACATGACACGTCATTTGAAATTTTAAGTGTGACGTCACACGCGCAAAATGTTTCCTCTCAATTTAGCGGAAAATTTTTCCGCCAAACTTACCAAAAACATTTACCGCAAAATTTAGCGGGAAAATTTTACCCTTGTGACGTCACACGTGACGTCACGTGTGACGTCATTTTGGGAAACAGAACTTAATGCAACGCACGGTTACGCCGACGCCGCTCAACACAGAAACGGGTGCTTAGGAGCTGCGCTCTAAACAACGTTACATTAATGAACGATTTTTACGCCAATTGGATTATTCCGATCGATCATTGCAAGCCAAGATAAAGAACGAAGCATATCTAACTTTGGCGTTCCGCTTCGTTCCACGGAAGTCTATGAGGAGGCCCTGACACAACCTATTTGGATCCTAATTATCGTGTTGTCTCGAATAGTTACATGCTGAAACAAAAGTAAGCTCTATCATTCTCTGCTAACCAAGATCGCCATGAATGATTGACTTTGTTGTCGTCTTTTATCAATTCACCGCTGCGCTAATCTTGATTCAGATCAGCCTACACTCAAAGTAACCCCATTATTTTTTTGCAATGCCACTCTTCTGCAGGTCGTCTGTTTCACGAATTTCTTTGTCTTTATAAAATAAAACTTGCGCCACGCTTTTGGTTTCTGTGTTGTTATGGTTTACTGTTGAAACGCTCCTATTGATGCCACGCACTCGATCGAGCGAAGTGAGTTCGTCAAACTCACTCCAAGCCAAGTGTGTTCCTCAGGAAGGAGCCATAGGGCACACCACAGAAATGACACTAAGGGCGAAGTGCACTCTCTTGAAGTGACACTAAACTAGCCCGTCTCACAGGGGTATAAGATTGCGGTGGCTTTTTAATCGCAGTCGAAAAGAGCAAACAGACGTGTTCAACAGTAACCCCACCCCGTTCTCACATTACGAAAAGAAACAAGATGGACGAAATGGGCATATAATTATAAAAATGATAGTGCATTGATACGCATTTTGGCGATTATGTGTGTAAAAACACGACAATAAATCTAGAACTTACGGTGTCTCTGAAATAAGTGCCGAATTATGGTTTTAGTTACAACTGAGAAGTTACAAGGGTCGCTTACTTTCCAAACATGTGCCGATATTAAAACTTACCAATTATTTGAATTCCGGATTTGAACATCGAGGCTTCAGCTTCGACGAACTCTGAGTAAACAAGATAACTGTGAATTCAACTGTGCTATATAACGTATCATTGGTACAAACGTGTCATTTCGTTACAACAAGTGCCACTTTATTTATCTACACTTCTTTTTGCTCATAGGTGTAAACAGACATGGCTGATATATATGACATTTACACCCGCTGTTTTTGACAGCCCATTATTTGTGTTTGTTTTTAATTAACCAAGTAATCTGACAGATTAAGCCCTAAATGCTATAAATTTCCATCGGAACTTTTTCCGGTTTCCAAAGGAAGCTATGGCTTTTTTCTCCGCGACCACACTTCTTTTTTTTTGTCCTGTTGGTCGCATCTTTGAAAGGTCATAGAAGAGAGTGCCAGCGACGACGGCAGCTGTTGTTTTAATTTGTAGCCCGAACTACCAACGTTGTTGCGCTTTGCGTAGTTGGGGATGGAAGTAAGAGGTGTGCTAACGCGACCCGTTCTCTCTCCAATCTTCACTGCCTTCGGATAAAGACAGCATAAATTGTAGGCTGGGTATCGGTAGAATAATCGGCTGTTTTTTTTTTAATTTTAGCCCAGTGTTCAAGGATGAACTACTGCCCTCTGGATAGAAAAAAAAAGGTTTTTGAGTAAGGTTGCTCATGATAATAGGAGTGGGATCAATTCAGTTGTCGGCGTTCAGTCGCTATTTTGAACGCATATATTTTCACGTCCGCCCATTATAATAACGGCGAAAGAGCCAAAGCACGCAGCGGCTTTCGCCTTAACGCCTTCTCGTTTGTCTCGATTAAGTCCGTCTGCTATGGTCACAAAATTCCTAAAGACGCACACGCGAACGGAGTTCTGAAACCAGCTACAGGCGCGGCATCGACAATATATCGTTTGCCGAAATCAACGCGGCAACTAGCTAAAGCTGGACGAGCAGTAGCGATGGCGATGATAGCGATCGATGACTTCGGCGACGAAGTAAATGGCCGATTGCGACGGCACGAGTGAGGAATTGAATGCATTGCTGAACGACTGAGCAGAAAATATTATTTTCCAAATTGTGAAATAACATTGCATCTTGTCATTATGTCCCTGAGGGGGAAGATACAAGGCACGTGTTTACCCGATTTCAGAAGCAGACACCTTTGAGAAGCTTTCCGAAAACGTCGTTACCTTCACTCCTAGACACGGGACGGGGCATCATGAACAAAGCGGTTTGTTTGCAAATCGTGATGGCCCTAAAAAGGCCGTTTGTTGTGGCAGCAGAACCTAAATGACAAGAAAACACTTGACAAGAGGTCCGCGCGAAAGTCATATTCGTGCAAGCAAGCTAGCGGGCGATGGGCTCGGCATATCGATCAATCGCAGTGAACGGGGTCGGCTTCTCCATTCCCCTCCGCCACGTAGGGAAATTTCCTGTTTTAATTAAGGGCTGTACCTTCTGGTGTAACTTCTTCAATTCAGATCATGAACTTTGAAAGGTGCCTCTTTCGCCGTTTATTTGCGAGAATATGCTTGGCGTGCTCCCCGGTGCCCTCCACTACGCTGGTATACGCGAGAAAGTTCGGGGAATGACGTGCGGACTGGTTAACGGTGCGGCGCCTAAAGCGGCTATCATCGGCTAGGCCCCGATTCCCAGATCAACAATAACTAATGATTGCTGTTCGAGAACCTACCCATTTCACTATAAGCCCCATTCGGTTTTAAGCGTCACGGGTCTGAAGAGGCACGAAAAAGTAGCGTCCGCAGTCACGCTTCGCACTGCCGAACACCCACTGGCAAGGCTTAAATCTCCCACGCGTTTTCTTTCGCCGCCCGAACACACTCTCATCCAGCTGTGCAGTTACCCGCTTACCTCCAATCACCCTATGTGTCATAAATAGAGCGTTTCCCACAAGCTACACATAAATGCTTGTCCAGCCACTTACTGTTTTACGTGCGACATCAGCCTCCTGCTGAATGATAACACACGGCAGGTTATGGAAATTGAGGTAGGTGACTACTGTGAGCTGAGGAAGCATGAGGTGCGATCTATCGAAGAAGAAACCGCGACCTGCAAAGACTTCGCCTTGGCGCTGAACCTTCGGCGGCTTCCCTTGTGGAACCTCAAGTGTCGCTCACGCACAACACCGCCGAGCGAAGCTGTCCGCTGCTCTCACGTGGAATTGGAAGGGGGGGGGGGGAGGGATGGTCATCGCAGCCTGGCAGGATGGAGACACCGGACACGCCGCCAGCAGACCCATAACTAGAAGCGGGCGAGCCTCTTCAGGGGTGTCCTTCGTAGAGTCGTAAGGCGAACACAGATTTAACGCCTTGACGCTGGGGCGCTCGCTGAATAAAGAATAAGGCGAGAGGGCTCAGAACTAAAGGTGGAACCCCACCATTGGTTAGTGTGATTCTGAACCAACAGATAATGACGGGGTTGCCTTCCAGACCTGTACATCAACGAAATTGTGTGTTGGCGCGTGAATACAGTGTTGTATTTTTCTTTGTCCTGATACTGACGTGCCTTGCCATTCATTTTTTCGCGATGCGCCAGCTTTCTCTGGAATGCGACCCGGCTTCACCAGTTCTCGTCAAAAGGGGCCTTTGCTACGCTATGAGCTCACGTCTCCAAACAATTTGGTCCAAAAAAAAACGCAAAAATTGACCAGGCCTAATGGCGAGTCGCATGCACAACAGTAGAACCGACGCGTCAAAACATTTAGATTGGCATTGATCAATTCGGGGATTTCGGAGGCCATTTACCCATGCTTGAACTTGTTCAGAATTGTAGGACACATCGGCCGTTTTGTCGTGCAGGTGTTTATTTCCCAACTACTCTAACAATTAAAAAAAACAAAAAAAAAACGTGATGGCGCATAAGACGTAAGTTTCAGAAATTTCAGAACAGCGCTTGTCCTGTGTACTTCTTGTCCTTGTCTTTTTTGCGCTATTTTAATTGTTAACTCAGAAATTCTAACTTGCTCAATTATGTATCTAAAGTAAAAACAAATAAAAACGTTTTAGGCGTCTCATTTTATGTCAGTGAGGTGTTGATTTCGACCGTAGGACTTGAACACAGAAAAAAAATCATCAGCTGTTGTTTATATTATGTTTACTAAGCGCGAAGTAGGACGGCCGGTACTTAAGTGCTTCGTTTAATATTCAGCAAGAATAATGTCAATGTTAAAGAATTACTTACAGCGTGAAATAATTTTAATACTTTTAACATTGAGTGTAAGGATAGCAGAAATAACTGGCCTGTGAATATTTTTATGGTCTGCTATTGCACAGTTAAAAAATGTAGCAATCTTTACTTTGTGATTTCTGCGGACCAACTAGTGGTGCGCAAAAATAAAATAAAAATGTGTGAGGGGTAGAGTGCGACGTTACGTCAAATGTAATGCACGTCCGCATATCGCGCACGCAGATAAAAACTGGAAAAGGACTACCTTTTAAACTTTTGAGCGCATCAAAGCTTACGCTCTTTCACCTACTGTACAGTGCGCAAGTGGTAAAGTTGGCAATTCCATCGGTCTTCATTACATTCAGCCTTTATGTAAATTGTGCCTATTGATCGCTCGCTATAAAACTCGTGAAACTATCTAACTTTGGGTTGGTTTTAAGAACGCATACATGCCGACGGCTGTCAATGTTTACGAGGAGCTTACTACAAGGCACATACTTGCAGCTAACATTTGCCAAATGATTTTGCATTTTCAATATTGTTGTTGACTGAAAATAACGTTACCCAAGCAAGCGCCGCCATGTTATATATTCTGTGTTGATAGTGACAAAGTCGCCAGTATTGTAGCGTCTGTTTCTAATCCGAGCTGAATAGCAGTTTAGAAAAAAAAATCAAGAAACAATGTCTTGATGCCAACAATGACACAGATGGCTTCTCCGTGAACAAACGACCAGTGATGTGGCTGGAGTTCTTTGGTAGGCACAGGAATGACATACCATGCCGGAGATGTTTCAGTTAGTGAACATAAACGCACGTGGTCTCGTGAACAATAGTGTCTACTTGGAGCATGTGGCAATTGAGCTTGAACCAGAGGTCGTTGTGGTAACAGAAACGTGCCTTCACTCAGAGTTTAAGGATGATTAGGTCAGCCGACCTGGTTATAATAGGAAAACAAATGACCGCTGTCGTTGCGATGGCAGGGTAGCCATTAAAATTGATAACATATTAAGATGCACTGTCATAAAACATCCCCCGGGAATAAAATCCGCGTGGTGTAAGGTTTATCTAGGAGCTCAAGAAGTTAATATAGGTGAGGTTTATTGGCCACATGGGGCCGAGGTAGATGTTTTCGATAAGCTGAATAACTTTATGTTGAATTTCTGATAACGCACAAAAACAAACTAAACCACGCCCATCATACAAACATTAAAATTTTGCTGATGCAACAGCTATTCTAAACGTTCTAGACGTTTGCCCGGACCGTTTGAGGCACTTGGTGGCCGTTCGTCAGTATTCGGCAACGAGTTGTGGCTAAGGTTTAAAGCATTAGTGCGCTTGTGAATTACACGGGTAAAACGAAAAAAGAATACACAATCCCTTGATATCAAGGAAAGTGATTCA